>OZ007568.1:12861745-12949245 GCA_963931925.1 Onchidella celtica | reverse complement strand
CAAGTTTGTCATTGCATTGCGGAACTGTGATGCTGGTATAACACTGTTTTTATGAATAATCATAGAAGCTTGCCACAAATAATTTACAATTCTTTCGAGTGTGACGCGTTCAGCATGTTCTCGTTTGTGGGTTACACTCACTCTTGTGTAGTCAGAGGCTTTGACTTTCTGGACTTTTTTTAAAGGAACTTATGAGTGATTGGTCGTTTCCGCGTGTATAAAGTGCGCTTTGGTAACGACAATACAATAAAAGCGCCTAGTGTCTTTCATTTTCTCTCTTTACAATTGTTGTTGTAATTTCCAATGAAGAAAAAATTGAACCCATCTTGTTCTTTTAATGCTTATCGTAGCCAAATTGCAATATTTCTAAGAACAGGCTCGTCTACACATCAGAACTCTTACTTTTGTGATAATGCGAGGCTGGTGGGTTGGTTGGTAGGTAGGAGAATAGGCAAGCAGTTCCTAGATAAAAAGAACATTAATTTTTCTTCACAATTCTCATAGGGCTAAGGGCTCTACGCTCAAGCCCTCGGGAAACAAACATCTCCATAACTCTCAAAAGCCATTCACATTTTGAAGAATGGTTAGGCTTTTAAGTTGTGGCTGTACTGGGATCCACTAAAATTATACTTTCAGTTAAATGGGACAAAGTAGGAATACTGCAATCCAAATATACGCCCCGTCAGTTTATGAATAATGCATGACAGTTAGCTGGAAAGGAAAACCTCGGGAAATGGCGCAGTGTAAAGAGATGTTTTTGTAGCCCTGAGACGATCGAATAATTTAATATTCCAAGTCTGGTAGTCTTGAACTTTCACTCCAAGAAACCTTGAGACTTTTAATTTACAAGCTGGGAGAGAGACGACCTCCTCTCGTAGCGTAAAACAAAGCTCTATAAGACACAAGCCTTCCTAAACCATTTCAGTGACGGAAATGAGAGTCGCTGGCGCCGGCCATTGTCCAAATTGAAGTCCATTTCGTTGGGAAAGAGGGCTGAGAGGAAGCCAAATGTTCTAAACGGCTGGACAAAAAGAGGTTGAGCATGTTATTTTTGCATAGTTCTGTTGTTTGTTGCCTGTCTCAAGTATGCTGTGATTGTCTTTGACGTCGATCAGGTTTCAAAGACTGTAGTTCATGCTTCACTATAAAAACCATAGAGCAAAAAACAAGCACGAAAACACAGATTTTAATATGCTCGCGGGCAGCTGTGCTATCTCAGACAAAAACCGACGAGGGTTTAAGAAGCGGAAACGAAAGCAAAAAATGAAAAAAAAAGTTACTTGCAATTAATGTTGTCTTTCAGACGCTCGGCGTACTAACAGGCCAAAAAATCCGATTCAAAATCGGATGGTTTTAGTATAAAAACAATAATAAAAAAATAAAAAAAACCGTTGTTTTACATTAATCTAATCCAACAGCTTTTGTTCTCTCCTTCCCTCCCTTCTTCCCTTTCCATAATTTTAAGAATGACAAATGTTCTCAATCTCATCCTAGAGATTGCAGTCTGGTGTCAAGGTGCCATTATATGTAGCAAATCTCACTTCAGTGTTCTTAGTGGACTATTTTAAATTCTCGATTTTTCACTGCTTTTTACAGTTTATTAAAGGAAGATAATCCTGGCCCAGACACGGTGTCTGCTGCAACCAGCGCCCAGTAGATTACATTTTGATAAAAACAGAAAGACCACGGTGCAAAAAACTTTCTTGGCAAGTGTAAATCATTATGATTTAGTATGTGCCACACAGGAGTAAAACTGGAGTCTCTCTCTCTCTCTCTCTCTCTCTCTCTCTCTCTCTCTCTCTCTCTCTCTCTCTCTCTCTTTCTCTCTCTCTCTCTCTCTCTCTCTCTCTCTCTGTCACACACACACACACACGCACAGACATACACATACATACACACACTACTTGATTAAGTATTTCAATTCTCTAGCCCACAAAATTCAGATACTGAGAGATGCTGTATGTGGGTGTGTGTGTGGGGGAGGGGGGGGGGGTCTTGTTGTTGTTGTTGTCGTTCATTGTACAAATTAGTCAGCTTGGGTCTTTTCGCTCTGCAGTTCCGCATTCTCTCTTTTTTCCTCATTACCTCAGTCACGGAGAGCAAGAGAGATTGTATAGTTTTCAGACTGACGTAAGAAAAGGTTATTTTTTTCCAATATTCATTTTTTAGAAATGAAGTGGTAACGCGGAATATTCTAGATCTCCAAATATCATGTGCACGATAATTGGCCATCATAAACAATACACAGTGGTCTGTCTTTTATCGGCCGGGTGGGGTGGGGGGCACTGCACCAACAGAATGATTAATCTGCATAAGGCAGAGCTGCTTTGTGAGAAACAATGCATAAATGGGGGTATTCCCCGATACATCGTAGAGCCACCACGATATCCCGGATCTGTTCATGTTTGGACTACTTTTTAGTAACATACCAGTGCACAGTTATGGGAAAAAGGCGTGGAAGCAAATCGGTCAGACGTTTAAAATATGGATTTGGAAAGCGTAACTAAGTGATGGTGCACTTTCCGGCCAAAACAGTCGGTGCGCAGTGGAGAAGACACTAACGCAAAGAAAGAAAGAAACAAAGAGTTTTGCTGCCCATGTCACGGTAATGATCATCTACAAGGAGCTGAACTTTATCGCTTCTAATAGACCCTCAGGTCTACTTTTTAAATGGATAAGTGGTCCTTCTAGTATTCTCATAACCCTCTTGCAGTTTGCTTCAAAATTCACAATTTAACAATTTTGGGAAATGGGGATACCTGAAGTCTTATGACAGTAATATTTTTATTTTTTTTTTGTCAAGATTACAATTCTGGAATATTAAGATAAAACGATATCTATTGTTGCCTTCTAAAATCTATAAACGACATAATGAAATAACAATCTATGTCCGTCCGTGGGAATGCGATTTTCTCTTTTTAGATGGGGAAGAGCTTTTGGAAGCCTCGATGTTTGTTCATCCAGGAGTTATTTACATGACTAAATCGAGTTAATTTTTTTTCTATTCAGTATCACGTGACATCGAGGGATAAAGTATCTCTGCTATCAACGTTCAACGTGACCAGGAAATCAGAACAAATTCCTGGCGTGTGTGGTCACGGAGTAAATCCAAGAAACATTGCATCTTCAGTTTGTTTGTTCCCCCCCCCCCCCCCCAAATCATCTGAGAAACTGCTTCATTAAATATAACAATTCCTATTTCAGGAAAATATGAATGCCCATTAACGGCACTTAAAATACAACAGCAAAAAAGTCTAAGTGGTAGTGTGTCCTTCTGAAAAACTATTAGCGAATACATTGCATCATGTACTCTTTCCTACAAAAGTACTCGATCGAACAATGTTCTCAGATGGACATAATTACCAAATGACGGCTATTCTTAGAAATGTCAAAAAAAGACAAGAAAATACAATATGAGATTATAGATCACCATGCTGAATTCTTCATTACCTCCATTGTGTATGGACACTGACATTTAATGTAATGATTAACTACGTTTTTTGTTGTTGTAGTTGTTGTTGTTGTTTTCTTTTCTACGTTGCCATAAATAAATAATATTTAAAAGCCATAATTCATACGTCTAAAACTCTATCATCTGCTTGAGAAAACTTGACGTAGTTGTAAGAAAGCAGCTGATATGGAATCCGAAAAGGTCAAGTTTAATGAATTTATAGCGTCATTCCCTCCCGCCCCCTTTTTCTTAAAGGTTCCCCTTTTTTCTGCACGGTAGTCGTTCTTTGTGTCCAAATTAAATGATTGAATCCAACAATCTGAGATCTAAAGATCACGAGAGTGTAAAATTCAAAGTGACGATAACACATCGAGATTCAAACAGTTAGGTTTCATTTTCTCCTCTCTTAAGTAAGCAGTAACATTCCGTTGCGCCCCACGTCACTGAAAAGGTAAAGAAAGTGATGCGCGTATCAATTAGGCTTACATTTTAATTTATTTCTAGGTGTTTTGCTGATAAACCTAACTGATTGGCACCTACTGTTTTCGTAGCCCTCGCGAATGTTCTTGGGATTTTACTTATGTCGGCAAATCTACTAAAACGTCGGCTTGGCCATAATGTTCTTTTTTAATTATATCAATTATCTCCTTATAATTATTTTTTGTGCGTTCTGTGCTATATTTTGAGTTCTGCCACAAATAACTGGCAATAAGAGCACGTTCATCATCAGATTATTTTAGCATGATTGAAGGGTCGTTCCCCAAACGATAATGCTCAATTGGTAACCGAGGTACTGAAAAGGCCAAAGCTGGTTTGATCTCAGAGGCCCGGGGAAGCCGCATTCGGGACAGAACAGGAAAATCACATCGTCTATGACAAACGGCTAATAAACAATTTCCTGACAGTATTAGTCAATGCTAAGTCCAAGCCATAGTGATGAACGCTGGGGTATTAGTTTTGTCACAACCAATTTCCATCTGCCAGACCGCTTTAAGCCTACCGGAGTTTCAGACTCTCACTGACTGTGAAGATGTGTCTCAATAAAGTGGTCGTTGGCCTATTTCGGTTGTCTTGGTATCGGTTAGTGTTAGTAAAGTTGCGCCGACAGAAATTACTAGGTATTGTACCATCACAGGATTTGGGCGTCACTTATTCCGCAATCCAGTCCGTAGCTCAGTATGACATGTACAAGCGTCTGTCCGTTTGATTGAACGAACATTAGGTAAATGAGAAATAGACGAAGTTTAATAGAGATAAACTTTACAGCTAGATTGTTTCAAGCAAAGGAGCAGTGAACGATATAAACGAGACATTATTAACAAGCATGAACTAACAACAGTTCAACCCTGCATGAATACGTTGAGAAGTTTTATCCAGACTAAATCACCGTCTTTCAAAGGACTATAAAATCAGAGCAGAAATAATTTACTTTGGTCTCACCATTCTAGGAGAAAGCCGGCGGATCTTGTGGGGTTGATGTTATATTGTACAGAGAGACGTCTTCCTATGCTTTATTTGATGGGTGAAGAGGAAAAGACTGTAAAACCCGGCACTTTTTTTCAGTACAGAACTTCAGTCGCATGGAACTGCGTTTTCGTGTGCTCTGATGCGTGCGTGCATGTTTACATTGTGTGCGTGCGGACATGTGCGTGCCAGCCAGCAAAACTTGGAAATCAAATGGACCTGTTCCCCTCAGGCAGATCTATAGAGTAGTAGATCTAGTCACGTTTTGATAGGTTTTAATCAGTATCAATCAAGTAAACTCTACAAGTTTTACCATATATGAAGTGAAAGGTCAAGCGTGATGTATCTACAGGCACATAATTATTATTTTGAGACTAAGCCTTCATTTGCTTCCTATTGAATGAGATCCCCCAACGGAATTACTGTCTTTGATTCCTGTCCAATAAAGCGTTGTGAACCCTCTAGAAAAGATCAATCTTTGGCAGCTGTTTACGTAGTCTCTCCTACTCTCAGAATAGTCCAAGATGAACAGTCTCAGTGAACGACAATATTTTTCTGTCCCAGGCACTGGCAGTCACATCTCATGATGTCAGGACCCCCATCTCCGCTCTATTCTGTCCCTATTTATGCTCTCGCGGCAGCGTGTGGAGGTGGCTGATGTGGCATGACTCTGTGTGTAGTCAGCGTAGACAAACTTAAACATTACTTCACTGTGGGCGCTGATGGAGATAGATGGAAAAGACGAGGGAGATCGCTTTATTTGTTTGATTGGTCAACGGTTTTAGTAGGGCCATACTATTTCAGATTTGGTCTTTGGCTATACATGAGCACCCGTGCTCAAATGCTTGTCATTTCCGGGTGTCTTATTCATAAGGCGTACCACCAAGGACAGATTAAACAGTGTTTTGGAGTATTTAACTTAATCCGTGTATCTTCATCAAATGTCGGTAAAAAATTCTAATAGTGGGTCAGAAAGATTTCTTTCCAAATATCATAAGTATATGGTAGCGGAACTACGAGACTGTGAATGCATAATAAGAACATAAAAACATGAAAACTGTGGTCCCCCGCTTCCCAATACGCCACCTAAAAGCTACTAAAGCGAAAAAAAAATTACAATTTATTATTTGTGACTCCCAGACATTGCACCATCAGTAATTGTGGTCAGTCACGAGAAAGTGCATGGCAAAGCATACCAAGGGGAAATATCTAACCGTTCTATGCAGAACCGATCAAGGCACTTCTACAGTAAACATGCCAGAATAAATATTTACAGTGTGGCTTCTATGATCGGTATATTCTCATGGAAAATCTCCTCGGAGCACAAATCAAGGAGTCTTCCACCTAGTGACCTTCCAGGTTCAGTGACCTTGTGTCACATAAAAAAAAAAGTAGATCACGCATTTTTCATTTTACCTTTTTGCTACAGGTACTGGGGCTGTTAACTCAACAGTTCTCCGTCTCTATGTGATTATTATCCCCTGAAACTCGGAATATGACATGCATAGTAGTTGCGTGTCTCCGCTACACGTTTTTCTCTCTCCTGCACAAACATTCGGGCGGTTTCCTTGTGTAACTGGTACTATGATTCCCAGTGGTACACAATTATTTGTCACCCCTAGGTATCATGTTTGTGGCAGTAGATGATTTAGGGGAAATATAAGAAAATAAACGCCTTTTCAGACTATCATTTGGTGGGGAATTTGCCGTATCGATAAGTCAAATATAAGCAAAAAGAAATGGTTGTATGTAGCAAAGCCTCGCGCAAGGAATAATACCCAAACGATTAATTGTATCGCTTGGGTGCTATTTCTTACGGGAGGCTTTGCTACATACAACTTTTTCTTTTTGCCATTTTTTTTTTCTTTGTTTTAAACCTTGCTGCGCCCCCACAGTATTTCTGTGGTATTTATAATATTTTGCTATATTCTTGTGGGCGACATTTTGCTGATTTTGATGTTCTATCATGAATATTGGTGCTCTCACTTCTTATTTCATTATGTATACTAGCCAACCCCGGCAAGATAAATCTTGCAAAATTTCCTTGTATCACATCCAGATGCATATCTAAATCTAGGTCGCATTCATAACGGCACTTAGGTTTGATGCAAAGACTAATAGATTGTTTTATTACGCCACAATTCTTGCAGAATACACAGATGTGATAAATTAACTTTCGGCCGGTGTGCCATCCTGGAATATCCCCCATCCTATTTTAACCCCCCGGATACTCTGGGATATCCTAGAATATCCCCGCCTATTCTAAAGTATCCCCCAGCTCAATTTCACTTTCTTTAGCAGTGGTTCTCAACCTTTTCGGGCAATCGCCCCCTTAGAGTCCAAATTTTCTTTCATCGCCCACTTCCCCCTATTTCCCGAAAAAGAAAAAAATCCAGTCAAAACAATAGAGATCACTCACAAGTTATGATTTTAAGTTTTTCAGTGCCTTATTAATGGCAATATGCATGCTGATGATTCATTATAATTATATAAAGCAGAAACCAGTCATTGCCAAATGCACAAAAAGAAAAACTTTTTCTGTTCATCAAACCCATCGAGGCACTGAAGAAGTCAATGATTGTTTTGTATTTGTCCCCAAATGGCTCTCCATTCTGGTTCCCCCTCCCCACCCCCATATCGCTCCTGTTAATCGTCCCCCACTCAAACCCTGGAAATCGAATAGGGGGGCGATATCGCTCCCGGGGGGAGGGGGGCGATATCGCCCGCCTTGAGAACCACTGTTCTAAAGTTTTACAGACATCACTGGCGGGGTTGCAGTCGTTCAAGGTCAGTAGGACACTCTGCCCGTCCCTGACAAAATGCAGTATGTGCATTATAATTATAGTGCGGGGAAAAGCAGCTGTTGAATGAGGCGGGGTTGGCAGCGAGAAGGAGGGCGCACAAGAGTTTTATACTATCGTAATTATTATTATGGAACGGTCGACTTCCAAGGAGGGAAATGGATGGTGTGACAGGAAAGATTGTCTCAGATGAGGCTGAAGGAGACGAAAGTTTTTAATGATTAAAACCAAGGATGCAATTCCCTGTAACCCAGGACAAGTTTTTGAAGGATCTCTAGCTCAGAACACGCTGTCTCTTTTTGCTTTAACTTTGGTAAAGCATGGAATGAAAATGAATAGACAGGACCAAGGTCTACACCAAGAACAGAATACAGCAGACTTACTATCGTGAGATAATGACAGTGTGTGTTTCGTTTAGTCTTGAAATAATGAATTAATAACAACGGCCTATTGTGTCGTGCAAGCGCGCAATGGGGGCTATCGCGTTAACAAGGCTTCTTGCCCTCGTGGACGTGACACCTGCATGCTCCACATTCGGCACGCGTTATGTCATCAGTCCGCTCAAGCAATTGTAGGGGTCGGCTCAAAACCCAGATTATGTCACATTTTGCTAAAAACTGTGCTGACACCAACAGAAACTACAAGGAAAAGCTCATCTTTTAAAAGCCTCGACTTCATCATTGGACCACCCAATGTGCCTGAACTGTGCTTGCTATAATACATGAGATGCCATTTAGTGTTGTTTTAAACAAATAATAATTTTGGATCGGGCATACTTGTTTGTCTTCTCAGTACTCTTCTAATCAATAGCACAAATCACAACACGGATCCTTCTCTTCAACATCATAAGATGGGACGAGTTTCAATTGATGGACCAGACTGTAAAGAAAGGGCTAAGTCCATCCACTATAGTAACCTACTATAATAATAATAATAATAGTTCGTCCATCAGGTATGATGATGACCTTAACAACACCAGAGGAATAAAGAACAGAAATTGTTGAGAACTTCAACACATGGACAACAAAGAGAACTAAAGGACACAGAGGACAGAATGGAAAGACTATTCTTTCATGACCTATGGCTTCTCATATGACTGACAAGTCCTATTTTTGCCCCACAGACCCTTCCGCACAAATGACAAGAGCGCTCCGTTGGTCCAGTACCACTGGGCCTTTTCCCGCGCCGTTCTCTTTTTTTGACAGCCTGCCGGACTCTGTCAGCTTCCCATGCTTTGCTGCCTCTGGTAAGGGCCGCCCTCCAATTTGCACGATCAAGCGAGAGCCCCTCCCACCCACTCACATCAATGGCAAAGGCCCTCAGTGATTGCTTGAGAGTGTCTTATATCACTGTGTTAAATGTCAAAACAATTCATGTATTTAAATCTGTACCAAAAAAAAAAATCCGCGAAAATAGTTTCAGATCAACGTTTGAATTTCTTCCAAAACTAAATAGGAAAAAGTGAGGACAAACGGAATGGGAGCCATCCCTAATAATAGAGCAATCCATGGAAATCAGTGCAGGATTCACATGACCACTGAGGCTCAAATTTCCTATCACATGAAAAGCTTTTCAAAAAACTGTCCTACTATTCTAGAAAGAGAATCCAATTGATTTAGTTTGTATGAAAAGAAAATATATATAGAGTAGTTTTTTTTCACCTCCCAAACATAACCCTACATTACATATAACATGCATTATGAGTATGTCAAATGGGAAGGACTGAAATTATCATGACTTTTTCTCAGTGCACTGGAAAGAATATATTTTTGACAGTTTTTACCGCTATTTGTTATGATAATGACGATATAATCTTATCACGCAAGACATTCCACTTCTGCTAACAGTCCGACGTGCTTTAACATCACAGGGTTCCACGATGACTCTATGGGGTTAGATATGGGTAAAAGTCAAAGGCATCGTCTTGACCTTCTTTTTGTATATGGAGATTTTAAAGTTTGTCTTTCCTATCCTTACAGCATTGTTTGGCCATCATGTTAGTCTTTCTTTGGAAAGTTACATAAGAAGTAATCGTGGTTTTGAACCAATCCCTTTACATTTTTCAAGCCCTCCCGATACATTAATGGGATCAAGTAACTCTGAGCACAGGCTAGCGCCAGTTAACCCTCTATGGCTATGGGAGATTTTTTGGGTGTGCTTTTTTTCATGAGGTCCATTTTGTTATATTCCCTATCATTATTCACATTAAAACATGTGGTCTAGAGGCAAGGTGCTCGCCTCTCATGCCAAGGGTCCCGGGTTCTAAACCCGGGCAGTGCAGGCATGTTGGAAATTGGATTTTTCTCATATTTTCAAGTCCCTGGTCCTATTGGGGGGGTAGGATCGAGTACCTAGTCTTCTCGGATAAGGACGAAAAAATTCGGAGGGCCCGTGTGCACGTTGCGCACGTTAAAGATACCTTGGCAGTTGGAAATCGTAAAGAGCAGGCCGAAAGGCCGCTGCCCGGGCAAAATTGAAAATTGAAATTAATAGATTAAAATTTATCCATATCACCCCCCCCCCCCCGCCAGAATTTATTATTCATTATTTAATATATATTGTTATTAATAAATATTCAAATATTATTTGAGTTGTGTGTGTGAACTGATGTGAGTTATGAACTGCTGTGAGTTATGAACTGTTGTGAGTTCTGAACTGCGTCTAACAGGCTGCGTTACAATTTGCTCTGGGATAGAGAGAGAGAGTGAGCGAGACAGGGAGAGAGAAAGCAGCAGTGCAGTGTGTTGAGCGCTTCGCAGGCAGCTCCATTCTGCTCTGTGGTTGACATGTTGTTTCTGTAAAGGGCATAGATCATTTTTAAATGGATATGCGCTATATAAACGCTATACATTATTATTATTATTATTATGTCACTCAGAAATTCATGATGCTGTTCTTGCTGCAAGACTTCAGCGTACAAAGGCAGTCAATCGCTGTGGTACATCCTGGCTTATACAACATAAACATGCAACAATAACCCGAACTGTGCTGGCATAATACACGAGATGCCATTTAGTGTTATTTTTTTTTAAAATAATAAATTTGGATCGGGCATACTTTTTTGTCTTCTCAGTGCTCTTCTACTCAATAGCACAAATCACAACAGGGATCCTCCTCTTCAACAGTATAATTATTCCTCATCACCATCATCTTTCTCTTGAGTTGTAGCCATGTTTACTATGACATCCGTGGTCATTTCCTCTGTTGTTCTCAGTCCATCGTCAATACTTACACATTCTTATGCCTTTCAAGCAAATTACTGCAATCATGTTCAGGTTCATCTGTTTCTATAACCACCCACTAACTTGGTTCTTCAGGGCAAACGAATCCAGCTTGATTGAAACAGTCAGTAATTGTTTCTTGAGTAACTTGCTATCCTGCTATGCGAAGGAAGTGTAGAGCATCCAAGATGGTGATCTTGACTACTGGTATGTCGTTATCAGGTTGTGGCTTCTGACTTTCCGTCCATGGGATACGCTTTTGGGCCACTATTTTCCTGTACACCATTTTCAGCACTTTGATTATGCGCTGGTCACAGAGTTGGGCAATGATTGTTGTGATGGGCTGAGATACGAGGCGAATTGAAGCAAATTTGGTGCGCTGTAGTGTTATCGGCGATTAAGGGAACCTTCGACCTGAGATGGTAAATTTCCGATCATAGATATGGACCCAGTCTTCAAAGATATTGGAGGTCATCCAGGTTTTGCGATTGACCGTGGAGGTTACAGGCAGACATCTCATTTCTTAAGCATTGGGTTTTCAGTGCTTTACCCATGACAAGTAATGGTAACTTGTTAGTGCCGCTCACATTTGTTGCCACGAGCACTAGCAGTCTTGCTTTCATTGTTTGTCCCCCCAACACATTTTTCATCATGCAATACATGAGTTCAGTTTGGGACACACTGGTAGAACAATCCAGTTTCATCGACACTGTGTTTAAAGTTATTCAAGATCTCGTTCAGTTGAATTTTTTGACCAGTTTTCTGCGGCGTCGGCTGTGCAACAAGCGATTCCCTGTAAACAGTTTTGAAAGGGTCCCGTTTCGTCTCTTAAATCGCTCAATCCAGGAGATACTAGGTCACTGTCCGTTGATGTCAGTATCGATGCAAATTCCTGTGTTTTTTCAAACAGAATTGCCCCCTCCCCCCCCCCCCCCGAGATCGAGGTACCAATCGATCGTTATGTACTTAATTTAAACCAGATTAGCAAGGCTTTTTCGCGTACGGTGGCGAGTGGGCTGAAATTGGCACACTGGCACTCGATGTAAGCTGGTTCATACCTCACCAGATTGGCTATAATGCTGCCAACATCGTGTGAGTTTTGGGCTGAGCTAAATTACTAAATTATAAAATTCATATAATATTTCTTGGGTTATAATTCTACTTAAGACCATTTATACCATTATGTATGCAACCTCTCTTCTCTCACCAACAAGGTAGTGAATTAGCATCGATAATGCATTGATACTTTTAATATCAAACAAAATTAACAAGTCAGGTCAATAATGCAACCCCAAAGACACGATTTAAAATTTACAACCTTATTATTGTTCAGACTAAAGGAAATTGCTGTGGTTTGGCAGACATTTCTGTGTGCATACCATTCGCTTTAGGACTTCAAGCTCCACTGGTTATTTTGTAACATTGACTGATCGTCTATCACTATTATTATTATATTATGGTTACTATTAAATGGGAAACAGTACCACAGGAATGCCAGATTGTGCAAATGTCAGTATTGCTCCTTTTGGATTGTCAAATGACAAAAAAAAAAAAAAAAGCACAGTAACTGTTCATTTTCCATTTTTGTATTCTGTGATGGGCGCGGCGTAGATTTTGGGCCTAGTGGAAAAAGGGTTAAAGTGTATTGCAGTGTGACTAAAAGAAGACTTTCGTCTTTTTTTTTTTTTTTATCGTATTATATGTATCGCGGACAAAGAGTTCCAGTCTTCACTTTGCCGATGTGCGCCCATCCTACTACGTTTTTCATTTGCTATACTGTTTTTTTGGTTGCTGTCGCCGAACAGTCGTACTTCAAGTTTGACAGTTCCTTCTCTGCTGCCACCCTATTAGACTGCAATGGATGCACACGAATATAGTGAAATTGTCAAGTTCCTCTCGAGTGAAAAACAGTCAAGGCGGTACTGGACGCAAGAGATTATCAATATGCCTCTAGAAAATCAGAAAAACGCCAAAAGAGGAATGAAGCAGAAATGGCAGCATTTCTTCGCCAGAGACAATTTGATTTATAAAAGAACAACGAAGATGTACATGGGACAGAAAGTGGAAGTCTACCTTCGAGTCCCCCGAACGGATGAAATTCAAGACATATTAGAGAAATTGCATTCTAGTGACACCGGGGGTCACCTTGGGGTGAATAAAACGTACGAGAAAGTTTCCACACGGTATTACTGGAAAGGAATGAGCCAAGCCATTCAGGAATTCTGTGGGAACTGTTTGAAGTGTAAGGCTGCCAATAGGATGCCAAAAGATTCGCACCAGTTGCACCCAGTACCCATTCCTGAAGAATGTTTCAAACAGTGGGGTATGGATCTGGTAGGGCCCTTACCCACGACGCAGGACGGCCACAGATATTTAATGGTACTAACAGAGTACACTACAAAATGGGCTGAAGCTTTTCCCATTGTCGACAAGTCAGCTATCAGTACTCTGAAGGTATTAAAGAAAATCGTCGGCCGATTCGGATGTCCATTGTCCATCATTTCGGACCAGGGCAGAGAATTCAACAACACACTGAATGACTTATTTTGTACAAAATTTAATATCCAACGCAAGGTGACGTCAGCGTACAGACCTCAGAGTAACGGCCTCACAGAGCGTTTTAATCAGACGCTGTGTTCCATGCTGGCCAAGTACACTAACGGCGGCGAGACGGACTGGGACGAAAACATCGATCTGCTTCTGTTAGGCTATAGGAGCAGCGTCCATGCCTCAAGCAAATTCTCTCCTTTTGAGCTTGTTTATGGGACAAAAGCACGGCTTCTAATCGACGTTGACTCTACTGACCTATCTTGTGAAACGGATGAAACTAACACAGAAAATAGGAGCAAGCAATTAGCTGTCCTTGCAGATGTCAGGAAGGAGGCTGTTCAAAATGCAAGGAAAGCCCAGGAGAAAAACAAAGAGGACTATTCTAAAAGAAGAAAAGGCAACGTCAAATGTTTCGAGCCTGGCGATCTTGTGTTTTATGCAAACCTGAGATCACGGACGAGGAAAGGGGGAAAGCTGGAATCGAAGAACTACGGGCCAGTCAGAGTTGAGACCTCCCTGGAAAAGGATCTCTATAAGCTGTGTGGACTGAAACAAAAATATCACGCAGATAACCTGATGCTGGTGCCGCCTCCGAGCAAGAAGTCAAAAACTGATGATGATTGGCTGGATGATATAACAATAAATACAGCCCAGAGACTGATTTCAAGTCAATATCCCGGACTTCTAGGCTTCCAAGACACAGTTATTGGTGCCGCAAAAGGGTACAAATACGTCGGAACTGCAAATACCGTGGTGCAAATTCATCATACAAGAGGTAACCACTGGGTGGTTTCAGCGTGTCTGAATGGCAAAGTATTTGTCATTGACACATTGTATGAAGAAATCAGCTCCGACCTAATGTCGCAACTGGTGGAAATGTACAATACCTGCGAAACACTGCCTTTAGTGGTCGATATGATGGCGTGCCAAAAACAGGAGGGTGGAAATGACTGTGGCTTGTTTGCAATTGCTTTTGCAATAGAGATAGCAATGGGTAACGCAGATATTTCATCCATACATTTTCAGCAGTCTCGGATGCGGTCACACTTGGCTAAATGTTTGAAATTTAAAATGCTGGAACCGTTCCCTAAAGGTACTAATTAAAAATTCACCATTAGCATGTCTCGGTACTTTTTTGTAGGACCTTTGAAACCTCAATGCCAGCTGCTTTTGGTGACGATTTAGATAATATCACCGGTTTATAAGGCTGTTGAAACCTATGTTAGATTTTTTTGTCCATGTTTTGATTTGCTGAATATCTATATCAGAGCAAGTTGTATGTCATTTGTTATACATGTAATACTTTTCCTTTTGAAGCAGTCTCATTCTCTGTTTATTAACAAAATTAATTAAAGAATGGATCTTTAATAGTTAGATCATAATTACTTCTATGGTTCATCTCATTACAATATTATTTTATGCACAGATATGCATATAGAATGTGATCTAGACAAAGAACGCGACTAGAGCTGTATGAAATTTGTTTCAGGTTCAGCGCAAAATTTGTGACATTTCACTGCTGTTAAATTTTTTAAATTCTTACATGTTGTATTCATTCCTTCATTTAAAAAAATAAAAAATAAAAATAAAGTTCCTACGTCAAATGAGGATGCTACAGTGGAATGTTGTGAAATTAAGTTTAGAAGCCAAGACTAAATCTAATTTCTAAGTTTATGATCTTCTGCATTATCATTGATTATTGGTATTGTTCTCAATGAGTGCAGCGCCCAATTGACTTTCTTTCATGTATACTCGGATACCTCGCTTCTATTGCAACATCCTCATTTGATGGTGCCTTTAAAAACAAAACAAAACAAACCAACAAACAAACAACAAAAAAAAAAGGAAAGAAAAGAAAACACAAATGACCACATTTTTGCATAACGCTCTGCAAAAAATTAGCCCCGATGATTACAACTCTGCATCTTCTGAATGCTACAATATGAGGGGCTATAGGAGAGCTAGAGAGGAAAAGAGCAAGACAGTGTTATGTGCTGGTTGTTGTTTTCTTGCTATTATTTCACTAAGTCACTCTTTATGTGCTGCACACTCGACATGGGTGTGAGATGACACACGCCCACATAAAACAATGAACGAACTGGTGTCGGCTCATGTATTTATTTACATCAGTACAAATAGTACTTGCATGTAAATGAAAAGGTTCTTTTATTTTACTAATCTAACTCCCGAATTTTCGACTAAGTCTATTTCTGATAGAAGTTACTAATGTGTTAACCCCACGCTGGCTAGGTCCCGACTGACTTGTTTTTGCCATAAAGTTTCCTATACTTCAAAGCTCTCACTAACTTGTTTAAAACTCGGGGGATGGCGATACCATAGCACTAAAAAATATTCTAAGGCTCAAAATCAGATAGTGAGGGAAGTGCGATAACAAGTGACCATCACTGTCTCCAAGTAAATAACTTACAACTAGTGACATTCCTATTTAATGTTAGGAGTTGAGTAACCCTGGGTACCTGGCATACCCTATTCTACCTGGTGATCACATCATAGCACAAATAAACACCAGTAAGACCTTTCCTGGGAGAAATCTTCTTTTGATCATAAAACTGGCCCGATTGTTGCTGTCTAAGTTGGGGGGGGGGGGGGTGTTCACTTTCTTTAGCAGTGGTTTTCAACCTTTTTCAGGCGATCGCTCCTTAGACTCCACAATTTCTGTCGTCGCCCATTTTTTCCCCTATTTCCCGAAAAAAAAAAAAAAAGACAAAAAGCATGTTCATGATTGATTATAAAGCAGAAACCATTCTTTATCATATACACAGAAACACACACACACACACACACACAACCCTTTTCTGTTCATCAAATCCATCTAAGCTGTAGAAGAAGTCAATGACTGACAATTGACATGTATTTGCCCCCAAATTGCTCTTCATTGCTGGTTCCCCCTCAACTCCCGTATCCCCCCCGCTCCTCGTTTTCGTCCCCTTGTCGCCCTTTTCTTCGTTTCCTCCCCTCCCCCCCCCCCCCTTCCCTCTGGAATTCAGAATCGCCTCCCCAGGGGGCTGATATCGCCCACGTTAGGAACCACTGTTCTAACGTTTTACTGACATCACTGGCGGGGTTGCAGACGTTCAAGGTCAGCAGGCCATTTTGCCTATCCCATGAGTGAAGGCTGGCAAAATGCAGTATGTGCATTATAACAAAGTAGGGAAAAATAGTTGTGGCGGCCTGGACTAAAGCTCCCCCTTTCACATTTTGCTGATTGTGTCCTACTGTATTGGAAGAAATGCTTCCAGAAAATGAGGCTTTATGACAGGGAGAAGGAGGACGCACACGAGTATTATGCTATCGTTATATAATGGAATGATAGGCTTCCAAGGAGGGAAAAAGTTGGTGTGACCCTCAGAAAGGAAAGATAGTCTCAGATGAGACTGAAAGATGGAAAAATTTAAATGATTAAAACCAGGATGCAATTCTCTGTAACCCAGAATAAATTTTTTAAAGGATCTCTTGCTCAGAACACGCTAAGTTCTGTAAAAAGGGTTGGATCTGGAAGGCAAACAAAATTTGGGACTGTATGGGTACACTTGAATGGGATCAGCTGCTTGTCACTGAACAGATCTTCACTTCGACTTCTATGTATATATCCCTGAATGGTCCAAGAATCTTTTTTTTTTTTTTCGTCTGTCTCGAATCTGCATTGTCTTTGAGAGTTGTTTGATTGAATTGATGATGGAATCCATTCTTGACATTGCGACCCTGATTAGGACGTTTTGTCCATGAGATCCCAAAACAGGACAGTCTGTAGGTTTTGATGACTATTTCTCATGTAAACTAGAAACAGACTCTCCCAGTTGATGCTGCCATTTGCTCAGATTTGGTGACAGACTACTAATGTCTTGCAACATATTAGAGGATTGATAACAAAGGGCCAATTACATCTTCGCACTTCTGTTGATACTGAATGTACTTTATTCTCATTGCTCCATAGACCACCACCGAAATTTAATCTCTTTAATTACTACTACTACTGCTAAAAGCTCCAGAAAAGGGTTTGGTGGGTGGATGGGAGGAGAAAGATTTGTGCCCCCAGTTATGTCAGGCTATTTCCTGTCACTACTCGGTCTAATGTTAAATTGTCAAACATTTGGAATGGTCGGCTTAAAACACATGTTAAGTCACACTTTGTATGTGTGTTTTGTGTGTGTGTGTTTTTTTGTGTGTGGCAGAGAAAGATTGTACACAGAAAGGCACACGAAAAAAAAAAAACGGGGGAAAGGATACCCAAAAACAAAAAAAAGGTGGGGGTTAATTTGTTATGGGGGGATAAAATAGGATGTCGCTTACCCATTGGCAAGTATCCCCCATCCTATTTTAACCCCGGGGGATAAACTGTTATAGAGGGGGATATTCTAGGATATCCGGGGGGATAAACCAGAATATTCCAGAATATCCGGGGGTTATTCTAGGATATCCTAGATTATCCGGGGGATATTCTGAAATATCAGGGGGGATAGATTTTGGGGGGGATAATCTGGGATACCACACCGGCAATGAGTAAATAGTGATGTAGAGCGCAATTTCCGGTCACACTTTTCGGTTCTTTCCGATGAAAATGCGTCTCAGTTTTTGCGGCTCAAAAATTTTTAATATAAATAATAGTAAAGACTGATTTTTGTTCAAAATGAATGTGTCCAAGTAACTCTTCGTCAAACACTGATGCATTACACCAAGTTTCATAATTTTTGATGGCGTAGACGCGAAGATTTATCTGCTTACACCTGTACCTCAATTATAGTAAGAATTAGTGTCATTCCAATCGGTAAGAAACTTTTCGAGATATGTTTTTTGTGTCGTCGTAATGTTGTCATCTGATTTTTACACAACTCTTCAAAGTCTCGACCCTCATTTTCTCCAAAGGACAAAAATACACATACAACATTATGGAAAATACCCGACAATTTACACTTTCCGAACTGCCATTCTCTGGCATCATCTGCAGGAGAGCGCATATCCTAATGTACGCTGATTCTTTCCAAGGGAAGATTGCCATTTGCTGTGGTAAAATTTCTGAACAATTTTTGGCAAGGCTATTTATTCAAATCGGGTCAATTTGAACGGATTTTAAAAATCAGGGGGATTTGTGTACAAATAAGTGAGATTTGGGAGCTGCTCAAGGATTTCCAAGGATGTGTTTACAATACTCTGGTCTTTAGGGAAGGCTTGTGATGTCACATGAATTATTGAAACATGAAGCTTGTGTGGCCATTACAGGATTGATCTGAACAGAATATTCCAGAAAGTCATTGTTTCAATGCCATGTTGTAACAGTTTTTCCCTGTCCCCCCCCTTCCATCTCTTTCTCTCTTTCTCTCTTTCTCTCTCTCTCTCTCTCTCTCTCTCTCTCTCTCTCTCTCTCTCTCTCTCTCTCTCTCTCTCTCTCTCTTTGATCAGCGCCACGACAAAAAAAAAGTGAAATTGTTCTTGTCTGATTATAAGCTGAAAGACGTCAGCTGTGTCTATCTAAACACTATTTTACGTTTCCGAACAAAAACGACAAAGACCACACACACACACACACACACACACACATATATATATATATATATGTATATATACACACACACATACTCACTCTGTGTCTGTGTGTATGTGCTTTTCTTTTCTTTTCCCTGTCACATTCCTTCTTTTGCTTATTTTATTTCAGTTTCTTCGTCCTACTTCTTCTCCAGCGGTCTGCCCATTTACTAGTTTCCGTGTGGTCTTCACATTTATGTAAATTGTCATAGTTTATTATACAAGCAAATACCAGCCATTATAATTATTGCAGTAGTACAGCGCCGGACCTCTGGAATCACAAACACGAAAACATTCTAAAAGGTCACTCTTGGCACTTCTGGACAAGTAAATGTGCGCACCTGACCTACTGTCCTGTAATTTATTATATTGTTATGCCAATGGAAAGTGAGAGCAGGTAATCTCCTGTCTGGGATCAATTTACACGGGTTGGCACGACATCGGTACATACATTTATTTCTGAACACGATCTCATTAGGCAAGGCAGCGATTAATACCGCAAAGGGAGAAAGGAGAAACTAATTGAAAGAATCATAGACAATAATACTGAATCCTCCAGGCTCCGCCCCCCATTTCTGCTTGTAGGAAAATTCTGATTTGTGAGAATTTGTTCCTAGGTGCATAATTAAGTGGTTTTTGTGATGATGTGGTTGATTTGGCGCATTTACTGTAGAAATGATTTTTAAAAATTACTTTTCTCGCCTTGAGTTTTTGTGGGAAGTGCAGCCCAGAGATCTTTTTCTGCCTATCTCTGGTAACACATGGAGTCTAGAGGATTAGAATCTTCAGCTGTGAACCCATCGTTTAATTTCATTTATCATCCTCAACATTTTCTAACCAAGTTTTTTTAACAACCAGAGGCATTGAGTTAGATGCTATTCTTGTTTTTGTTTGTTTGTTGGCAATCATCTCCAGCCGCAAAAGCTCATAATTCTGGAAGAACCGATTCAGTGTCGATGAGTGGCTGAAGATTTATGATACAGATTCAGTACAATACAACTCGCAGTTTTCAACACCGTAATCGGTTCTCACCGCCATTATGATGCCAGATAAACTATGATACTGGAAGCCAGTACGTAAACATCACGTGCCCAGACTGTGCTATAATTTTTTTCATTAGTCACAGGGAACGCATCCTTTGGCACGCTGGCCTGAACTTCTACAGTCACTCCTGAATCTTTCATACATTCTTTTCAAAAATTGTTTATGTCGTCATGGGCCCAGACTATGCCATAATTTTCATTACCAGCCATGGGGTATGCACCTATTCACACTCTGGGCTGAATGTGTATAGTCACTTTTTAATCTTTCTTTACTTTTCACAAGTTCTGTGACTCATTCGGCTGACAGAAAAAAGGGCGAATTGCGTTTCAAAACTTGATTGCACTCTTAGAGCAGCGTTTGTCTTTTTAATGTGACATGCAGCTCCAACTGACAATAATTGCTTCCTCTTCGTTTGAATTTTCTTGTGTTCATTTGGGTTGTCGTGTCGGACAGCCGGTGGCAAAGTGTTTGCCATAACGCACATAAATATTAGTCGACATTTAATATTTAGCGATTTTTTGAATGCCTGAAACACGAGAAGGGTGTAGAAATACGATTCTCGATTGATTATTATCATGCCAAGTGTGCATCTAAAGACATTGTTGACCTGGAGTGGACGAGGCGTTTACAAAACGACGTGAGGGTTTCAGAAAAGGTACGAGATCTGTATGCGAGAATGGGATTCTAGAAAACAAGGTATTGTGGTCCGTGAGAAAATCAATGCACGTCCAGTCTGTTAGCCAACAGTTTCCATTCTTTCTGCTGCGCTTAAGTATAGTGAAGAGTGGTCCCCTGAGCTAGTTGACTCAATATTGTCTGCAGCTGGAACAATCAGTCTGGACGCCGGTACCCCTTAGCTCGAGCGGAAATGGATAACACTCTTCGTTCAGTCCGTGACTAATCAATTTTCTCTTGCCGTTCTTTTTTATGTCACCCTGTCGTAAGGGAACATCTTGCCGACATAGCACTCCGACGACCCCATGGGTTTTAGGGAAGACGGTAGCAGATGCTCGGCTTAAAGATGTATCGTATGGAGGAAGACACACAAGACTGAAAACTAATTATTGAATCACTAGAAACGCACCCTGAAACCCGTCAGTTAAGTGGTATGATGATGAAGCTGTTTAATTTACCGGCCTATAGTGGACATTATCTATTTGTCCCTTTTTCTATCTATCTATCTATCTATCTATCTATCTATCTATCTATCTATCTATCTATCTATCTATCTATCTATCTATCTATCTATCTATCTATCTGTCTGTCTGTCTGTCCGTCTGTCCGTCTGTCCGTCTGTCTGTCCGTCTGTCTGTCTATCTGTCTGTCTATCTATCTATATCTATCTATCTATATCTATCTATCTATCTATATCTATCTATCTATCTATCTATCTATCTATTTATTTATCTATCTATCTATCTGTCTGTCTGTCTGTCTTTCTATCTATATCTATCTATCTATCTATCTATCTATCTATCTATCTATCTATCTATCTATCTATCTATCTATCTATCTATCTATCTATCTATCTATCTGTCTGTCTGTCCGTCTGTCTGTCTATCTGTCTGTCTATCTATCTATATCTATCTATCTATCTATATCCGTCTATCTATCTATCTATCTATCTATCTATTTATCTATTTATCTATCAATCTATCTATCTATCTATCTATCTATCTATCTATCTATCTATCTATCTATCTATCTATCTATCTATCTATCTATCTATCTATCTTTTTAACTGGATTGGCTGTCTGTCTGTCCGTTAATCCATGCGGACATGTCTTAAAGTAGGTCCTACAGTGGCCTTTACCGTGCTATCTCGGCATTAAACTCTAACTCGTGTCTCAAAATGTATCCACTCGTCAGACTAGTAGCCAATGTTAGGGCAAGATCTGTTTTCTCACTATCAGATTTTAGTTTTCTTTGTTGGGTTCCAAGAATGTAAATGTGCTGTTTCTGTTTTTCGAACTCATTCCTCTCCTAGTCACATTTGCGTGGGAAGATTCATAGTTCCTACTGCTGAGAAGATCGAAATTTCTATAATTTTTGTAAGGGCGAAATAATTATGTTGGGCACTGAAAAAATCATGGCACGACGACAATATATCCAAAGCGAATAACACTTCACAGCAGGAGAGAAGGACCAGGCAGTGAAACAATGTTTGGGTACGCGAATTAGTGCTATAAACACAATAATATTAACCTTATGAGAAAGTCAGCTTACCGAAAAATGATAGCGATATTGAAATTCAACAAAACTCTCCCTATACTGGACGTTGAAATTGTATTACTCGGCTTCCTTGCGTTAAAATGCCGCCCCGGAAAACCAGGATGTAGTACACTAAGCTGCTATTATGGCTGAGGTGTGGGTGTGAGCAAGGTTAATGATGCCTGGTGCATTGGACAAACTCAAGAATATCTCTCAAATATATACCGGTGATTTTATGGATACACGAGAGAGAATGATCTGTCACTTACAATGTCTAAAATCCCCCGGGGGAGGGGGTGAGGAGAGGGCGGCGTGGGGGAGTGTTCGTTAACTGGTTGGGTGAGCGAGCAGCCAGCAGTTTGTGTGTGAGTATGTGCGTTGTTGTGTGAGCTGTGTGTGTGTTTTTAAATTTATAACAGTTATGCGTGGGTGGACGTGGATTTGATAAATGGCATGCAGGCTGGTTGGTTGGTTAATTGGTTGGTTGGTCGGTTGGTTGGTTGCTTGCTTGCTTTGTTGGTTGGTTGCTTGCTTGGTTGGTTGGTTTGTCGGTTGGTTGGTTGGTTGGTTTTGGTTTGATGGATAGATACGCAAAGTTAATTGTTTATGATTGAGTTATTATACATAAATCTTCACTATGTTTCCACTCACAGAATACGGTGATAGGCGTGTCAGTGCTAACACTGTGTGCTATTGCAGTGGAGCGCTACTTTGCCATCTGTCGGCCTCTCAAATCCAGAATCACCATGAGGAAAGTTACCGTGACCATCATCATGATCTGGCTCATTAGTGCAGCTCTGGGAACGCCAAACATCAACAACAGTGTGGTGGAAACCTTTGTGGTAAGTTAGCCTTAGCTTGGATATAAATGTCTTGGGAATAGCTTAAAATCACGATATCGCTTTAGCAACCAAGTCACGACAATGGCTTTTGGGTGAGGTGGGAAAGGGAAGCCGTTATCAAAATGTTGAGAATTCTCTTACATGAATGATAAAGTTTGACTTGTCAAGTCGGACAATTGTTATGAGTAACGGTGACGTTTCATTTTATCCATCTGCAATGATTCTGCTACATGATGATAAATCTATATATGTATGTATGTATCTATCTGTCTATCTATCTATCTATCTATCTATCTATCTATCTATCTATCTATCTATCTATCTATCTATCTATCTATCTATCTATCTATCTATCTATCTATCTATCTATCTATCTATCTATCTATCTATGTATCTATCTATCTATGTATCTATCTGTCTATCTATCTATCTATCTATCTATCTATCTATCTATCTATCTATCTATATGTCTGTCTGTTTCTGTCTGTCTGTCTGTTTGTCTGTCTGTATTTCTGTTGTCGGTGTGTGAGCTGTAACTTTTGTCCATTTGAAATGTTGTGTTTCATATTATTTGCTTGCATTTTTTCAATCAGTTTTCTTTTTAATATTATATTGAGTGGTGTGGCTGGTCACAAGTGGTCATTGACATTAAAAAAAACGGTTGAAAATGACAGAAATATTAATTATGAAAGCAGTGGGTGCGGTGGTAACACCCCTAAACATCGTTTACTGTCTTATACTTAAGGAAATGGAATCAAATGCCAATACACTTCTCAATTCCACAAGTGCTTTGTACATTCATTTCCCTTGTCAGCATGTTTAGAAGCAGCGTCTTGGCGGTCTTTGCACTGAACGATGACCGCTGACATCTGCTCGGATAATTAGTCTGGATAACACTATATACAAGGATATTGATATGCCTCATTAAAGTCACCAATGTTAGAATGCAATGTTCCGCCGTTATTTGGGTAAATAAAGTTGGGAAATTTGGAGAAATGCAATTTTTTGTGACGTCAAGCGAAAATAGCATGGTACTAATTTTTTTATTTCTCGAATACCTTTTGTCTCGTACCAAGAAGTTCATTATTTGCAAACACAGGCTGCATGAATGGGGTGTCACTGACTATGATTATTATAGACATTCCTGGTCCCTGGAAGCATTAAAAGGACTTTGTGTGATAAATTTGCAAAGTTATCACTGAACGACAGAGTGTGATGCCAGAACGTCACGCGCCAGTCTTCTGACTTAAAAAAAAAAAATAGGCCATATGACTTTCGCAACTTTTATGACGCATGAAAGGAACTATCTTTGCCCAGAAGACATTCACAATTACAAAATATTACTTTAAAAAGCACGGAAAATCTGTGAGGTCTCAGCAAGGCTTGAGGCAAAGTCAAAATGTGGCAAACAAGAAAACGTTGTATGTAGCAAAGCCTCTCGTAAGAAATACTGTAGAAACGACACAACCAAAGGAAAATGAAAGACAGGCGTTTGGTATGTTAATTTTCTTCAGGAGAAAAAAAAAATGGCCCATATTTATTAAACCTTACCCGATTTTTTGTTCTTTTCATTTTTTGTTTTTTTTTGTTGTTGTTGTTTCATTTTCTAGCGCGTTACATTTTTTTTTTCCTGAAGATGGCTAATATACCGAAAGTTTGCTTTTTTTTTTTTCTCAAATTTTGTGTCTGGCTCACCCAAATATGAAGACCAAAGTATGAACGTCATGATTTAAAAAAAAAAATCATTATTAAGTTTCTGGGAAAGTCAATATATTAAAAAGAAAAATCAATCACAAGGTTGACCTGGTGTACCACGTGTTGTCAATTATTCCCATCACTGAACTGTTTTAAATAAACGAAAACTATTTCCCGTGTTTTGGTATCTTGTGGCTTTCAGATTATGTCATTCCTTTTAATGGTCATTTCTGGCAACGAAATAATTCTCATCTTGCACACATTACCAGTGGTTTATTACGCTCACGAAGAACAAACTGTGGGTGTAACATTGCAGTTTTCAGATATGACTGTGGGAAGGTTTGTCCGTGGGCGTGTCTATATGAAAGGTTTTGCAGGCGGAAAGTATGGAATACTGAATCAATTTAGTTGACGGCCACTATCATTCCACTGTACGCGTATACCTGGCATGATGATAATAATAATTATTATAAAGGAAGTAAGGCCTCCAATATGATCATGAAAGGTTTTTTAACCGCTGATCCCTAAATTCTGCAAAATATCAGGTTATGCATAGAAAGAGGTAAAGGTGTGTTATATATTTCAAAAGGTTTCGATGTTCACTTTATTTTAAATACTTTCGTTGATATTAAGCCACAACTGAGTTGAACTTGAACTTGAACAGAAGAAAGTGTTCCGACATTTTGAGACCGGAAAAAAAGAAGATGCATTTCCTTTAGTAGAATTACAAGGTATAAACAGGAAATTTCATTCTGCGCCTCAATTTCGTCGCTTTGCTGCAAGACTCCTGTAACTGACATTTCGAAATTTTACAGGACAGCCAAAAAAACTGATTTTCTTTGGCTTATGTAGTATTGTAAAGACAATGGACATGATATTGCAATATCGTTATTTATAAGAATTGAGCTACGAGCTTTTGACACAAGGTGCGCTATTGATTTTCAGACCCAAAGAATGAAAAAAGTGATTTTGGCCAAAAGTTATAGGAGTCTTACACCAAAGCGACGATTTGCAAATTGGTGATCGAAACTCAACTCTAAAAATCACATCTGTGTATTCCCCGAGTCAGCGTGCCAACTTGATGTAGTAATAATAATAATAATGCATACTTATGTAGCCCATACTTCCTGTTTAAGATAGTTTCTGGGCGCTTTCTAATTTAAAAATAAATTTACAAAATTAATTATAATACACTGACAACTCACTAAAAATGCAATTACATTAAACAGATTTTCAAAAACATAAATAAACATGGCAAAAAGGCAGCTCACTAAAAATACAGTTCCATAAAACCAATTTAAAATATAATTTCAGGGATCAGTAAGTATTCAGATTAAGTACTCGAATGGCACAGATGTCTCAGCCTATCACGCTGATTCTGGACACAGACTGATGCTCTTGGACCTTGATTCCAGTCCCTGTGTCACTATCACAAAATTCCTAAATGCCAACCAGTGAACTTCTATGACCGCAAAAGTTTCGGTCATCGATATTCTTACTAGATGCGGGGGGTGTTGTCATATTCCCTGTTAACAGTAGTCAAGCACAGCATTCTGATTCCGCAGATTTTTACGTCCTGATCAAAATTTAGAGTGGGAAAGTTTCTTACTTCAAAGACAACGATAAACAAGTCGTTAGTTGAAAAATAATCGTACCAATACTGAATGTTTGAGGATGGGGTTTGAGGATGAGAGTAGATTAAGTCTTGTTAATGTGAATGAATGGAAGCATGATGAATCGCTCCTGTTTCTAATTTTATTTCAACGCCTTAGAGCACATCAATTTTTGTTGTGGATTTGAGCCCTGTTTAAGCTAATTATTACAATCCCACCTTTCATTACGTATTTCATAACACAGTTATATTACATATGAAAAAAAAAAAAAAAAAGAAATAAAAATAGGTCAAACTCTCTCTTCTCATTGTTCTCAGATTTCAGATCATCATTTAAGGGGATGAAAACGTTCAGGTGTAACCACTAACTACTTACCAAACGAGTAAATTTCATCTATCGCAACATCAATAAATAATAATAACAAATAATTATGTGATTGAGGTCAAACGGTGTGACAGGAACTATTTACTTACGAGTATTGACACACTTTAAGTGTGTTAATAGTCGCTGATCCATATTGCAAGATAACAATTGGTTGGTGTCAATTATCATTTATGCCTGTGTTGTGGCTACTGACTGCCTGGACTTGCCTTGGGAAAGATGGGCATATGGTTTTTGTTTCATTTGTTAATAAAATAAAACTTAATGTGAATGTCACTTTGTTTGACCGAAGTCTTTAGTGAAGATTCTTTCTTGTAATTTCATTCTGTGCATAAAAGACGTCCAAGTAATCATGTTTCAAAACAAATTTGGTGTCTTGTCATTACCGTTAGCGTCTCAATAATAGTAACATCAACAATAATAATAAAATAAGAAGAAGAAGAAGAAAATGAATATCATCAGATACCCATTCTTTGCAGGTGCTAATGACCTGCGTTTTTCTCACTGTTTCTCCTACCCAGAATATGCGCCATTTATTGAAAACACCAGTTTGGATTCCCACCTAATGAACATGCTGGCAGTATTGTCCTCCTCGACATCTCATCCAGATTTCGTTTTTTTTTTTAATGCATTTTGGAGGTGTCTTTCTTCTCCTAGCATACGGTTTTTGGCTCAAATAATGGGACTGTGTTCACGTAAATAATCTAAGAGATGTAGAAATTAAAATGTGAGAATTGGGACAAATTACCCCTGAATGGACAATGAAATTGGCAAATTAAGGAAATGAGTTAATCTTCGCTGCGTGTTCTCCTCAATGCTTCCCTGTGGAAACCATTCATTGTCCAGTGAGCATGATTAGACCCGGGATTGTTACCGGTTTAGCTGGTTGAAAAACCACATTCACAGAAAGACAAGTAGCCTGTTCAGAGAACTTCAAGCAATTAGTATTTAGAACGAAAATGTACTTGAAGTAATCTTGCGAACTGAATGCTTTGTTGGAGAGAGAAGATTAGACTCTTCTTGCAGACCAAATTGACCAAGATTATCAAAGAAGCGTATCAGAAAACTTCATTTTTTTGAAGTTTTGAAACACAGCGGTGAGTTTAGACGTCGACGATGTGTAACTCTCAAATCCAGTGTTTCTCAAGGTGGGGCTGTGGCATTATTTTGGTGGGGCGTGGAACTTCAGACTGGGGGGGGGGTTGGGATTTTTCATAGCAATCTTAATTTCATAGTGTATTTTAACTTAACTGTATAGATAAACTGTTGCTACTGAATATTTTTTTCATCTCTTGATGTACCGTATACTATCTTTGGCTGGTCATGGTGGGACTAAGTTTTTTGGGGAAACTGAAGTGGGGCATGGGACAAAAAAGCTTAAGAAACACTGCTCTAACAATATGATACGTCCTGGGTCGTTATAATTTCTTCTTTCGAATGTTTGGTTTCTTTTAGATTTGAGTTTCTAATTTATGCCCAACATGCCCCTCAAAGACTAGAACAGAAAACAAGTTATCCTTTGCCAAGTGCATATTCAAAGTAAGGACGTGGGTTGTTGTTGTTGTTTATTTTTCTTGGACTTCTTTATCTTCTCGTACTAGATCATAGAACATAACTGCTGGTTGTGCATCTCCCACATTCTGCATCCCTTGTCGCAGTAAGTCAGCTAATATCAATTATTTAAGAATGGTGTGGTCACAGATTGCGGCGATAATGTGACACTGTTCGTTTTTATGTTACGCTGGCGTGAATTTGTAACTTTGAAGCTGCTAGCTTTCCTCGTCAGTGGTTTGAACAAGTTTGAATTCCAGAGAGATCATCATTTGAAAGATTATGGTGCTTCTTGCCACTTTTGCAGTTAACCGTTTGTTTTTTTCTTCCTCTTTTAGTTTTTACAATAGCCTGTGAATGATTTCTGTGTTCTTTTAACCAACTTTACAACTTCTTATTACTCTTAGCTATTGCCGAAGTATTGGTAGGGAGGGTGAATGCTGTAGTCAAAGTTTACTCTGGCCGCATCTCCCTTGACCGCTGTTTTTGGACACCATCCCAGTATGTGTGTCCTCAATTTCGAAATGGTATTCCCTTGTAACCACAATATCATTTAAAGTAAGGTCTGATGAGAGTTGGACCTTACTCTCTGGTTATCATTTCTTAAGGGACAGTTACTGGAGGAGTAATACTTTGCATCATGCAGCAGAATCTGCATGATAATTATGTGCGTGCATACGGCTGCAATGGGTGAAGCCACTGACAGGGGCTGCCTGTTCTTTTCCAGCAGAAAAAAAAAAGACAAGGAACAGGAAATTTGCAGTTTCCCAGTATGGCTTGAGACAAAATTAGAAAGGAAAAAAAATCCCGGCTTTAGAAATAAACGATAAGGAAACGTTACCAAAAAAAAATTTTTTTTAATAAAAAATGGTAAAAGAGTTGAATAAAGAGTTCGTTTCAAAAGCAGAGTTTTACGACATACAAATGTTTTTTATGTTGCCATTTTAACTTTATTTGTAACTTTTCCTGGTATTTTTTGTTGTTGGTTTTTTTTTCATTGCTTGTTGTTGCTGTTGTTTTCATTGTTGTTGTTGTTGCTGTTATTGAGGTTATGTGCAAAGACTTCCTGAAATTACTTCAGTGAAACCCACGATTGGATTTTTTTTTCTCTGCCACCCCACAGTCTTTCCAACGTGAGCCAGTTGCGTCTAATTGTTTGTTGCCATATTTATCATCGGACTGCAGTGAAGTTAAAAGTATAAAATGATGTCGACCAAAGTAACAATGCAGACCGTGTATATTCCTTTAGGGTTGTGTGGGGAAAAAAAAACTATTTTGCGCCAATCCTGACCAAGTCAATTAACAGTGAAATTTGTTACTGAAACCATCGCTGGCTATTTTTGGAGTGTCATTTTTGCTTAAATTGGTTGTTTGTTACGGTAATTTATCATTTTCTGTGCCAGGAACCTTCAGAGATACCCAGAATTTTGTCTCCAGCCGAGAAGAAAGTAAAAACAACCAAAGTCGTATTATATTTATGTTTGATAGTTTGCTTGTTTGTCGGTGTAACATAAGTGGACCTAAGTGAATGGTTTTGTAGATTATGTTCGTTTTTTGCCCGTACATCACCAAAGCTAGTGATGCACCCCAGGCCCATTAATGCCCTACGGCTGAGCATGCCTACTAAGACTTGCAAAGACAGGCTTCAATCCAAAAAGAAGAACTGAAACTCTTGGGGAAACGAAACATCATGGCCTTGAAACTTCCGAGAAAGGACGAAATCAATTTCAAAATTTCGCAGAACACAAGCTCTGTAATGTCAAATTAAACAGACCAATTCAAACAGTCAAGGTTATAATTATACTTGTACAATTGTGTTTGTTATTGCTTTTTGTTTTCGTTGGACGTAATTTAATTGTAACAAGTGAATTTTTTAGTCTTAGTTAAATGGCAACTTCGGAAAAAATTATTTGCACTAATTCCTAAAGCTTTATTGAGCAAAGTACAAATCAATGACCCTCCCCCCCCCCCTTTCCCCCATTCATGCAGGCAAAATAGGGGGGGGGGGGGATGTTGGTTTAGAGGCAAGGTGCTCGCCTCTCATGCCCAAGGTCTCGGCTTCGATTCCCGGTCAATGCCGGCATGTTGGAAATTTGGGGGAATTTCCTGTCCCTGATCGTATGGCAAGCAGGATCGAGCAACCTAGTCTTCTCGGACAGGGACGAAAAACTCGGATGGCCCGTGTGCACTTTGCGCACGTTAAAGATTCTTCGGCAGTTTGAAATCGAGAAGAACAGGCCTAACAAGGCCGCTGCCAGGACAGATTTTTTAAAAACTAATCCCTACCACCCCCAACCCCACCCCTAAAATGGGATTAAAAAAAAAAAAAGAAAAAAGTATACAAAATGCAAAAAAAGAAGAAACAGAGAAGTGCAAATGCCGAGGGCCGAGAGCCTCCGAAAACACAGACCTCAAAACAAACGCTCCATCCAAGGATAAACAGGTTTACTTCTCACGTAACATTATAAAGAATAGTCAGTTTCGCACCACGCTAATTTACAAATGGTATTTAAGAATGGGTTATTGTTTCTCATACGTCTGCTTCCATCCCGTTACGATCGTTAAAAGAATTAAACAATTATTAAACTTTGAGATATGCGAGTTTCGCATTTTTTTTCCCGAGCTCACTAGGTTTTTTTTTTTTTTTGGTACCCTGTTAGCGAGTCAGTCGAACTTGTTAAATGTGGTTATGTTTAGATAACACTGTCAGTACTGTGACATCCTGTTAGTTGTCTTTTTCGTATTTTGTGTTTTAGTTGCTGTTTGAAAAACAAAGAGGAAATGAGATCTGTTACTGAAAATGTTTGTTAGTTTTCTACTTGCCCCTGGTCTATACAGAACCTAGGGGTGAGCTCTTCCCACTTTCCCGCTTCATCAGAAGAAGCGTCCAGATGCCACAACAATAACAATAGTTTCTGAAGTGCAAAGGTCCGCTCTAAAGTGGCTGTTTGTGTTAGTTATATTCCTGTCCTAACCAATTCCTAACCGAATGAGACAAACTGCAACAGTGGCATGGACAGAGAGGACGAGGTATTTAGCGAACAGATGATCCGAAGGGAGCAAAATCTTCATAATGAATTTAGAAGTGCAAAAGGAGGGGGTTGTAAATTTGATTATTGCACGCCGAGAGTGCCCCATATCTGTGGGCGTCTTAGGGTGTAAAAACCTGTCCAAAAAAAAAAAAAAAACCCGTGACCTCCAGCAGGTACAATGACACTATCTGTATACATATTGAAGTTAATACAAAACTTGGTGTCTGTTGCTTTCCTTTCCCGGGACAATCCGACAGCCACACGCTCAAACTTAACAAGTCGCGGCAAAACGGCATTTCATGGGTATGCTAATTAGCAGATGTTATTGCTATTAGTACTATTGTTAGTTTCCTAACCTTCTGCAGTTATTAAGGGTACCATACGTTTCAAAAAACGTTCCTGCCCTATGAAGAGTAGTGAAATTTTTACCCGACTCACCTTCTTTGCGTTCCTTCATCCAAGACTTCCTTGCTTACTCCCATAGTTTCCTAAACTTGGCCTCTGTGTTAAATAAATCTGTCAGCTTGCCTCTCTTGTCATAATTGAATTTCGAAATTACCATCTTCAGGGGGAGGGACGAGACCCCGACCCCCCCCCCCCCCGTTCAAAAAAGAACTTTGGCCCCTGACTTCCGTACATTTTATGGGGGGCGGAACCACAACTAGGTCATGAATCGGCGTGTCTGGTAGTTCGGTTCTAGTTGGGTTCGATAGTGTACAGCAATGAATCATTTTGCTCTGATTCTAACTGGGCTGCGACAGAAAAGAAAAATTCCGGTGATATAATTATACAAAAAGTTATTGTCAGGGTTAATGCTATAATTGTCGTGCTGGGTCACGACTTGCGAGGACTTGATTTTTCACGGTCTCGTTGATTATAACCAGCGTAAATTGTCCTTGAACTGTTCTCGTGAACAGTTTGTTTTTGAAACACTTTTTCTTAGAGATGGAAAGAAAGTGGGGCGAGATAGAATAAATGGATAAGTTAGGAGTGACAGTGCAATTCTCGACCCCGTGATTTTGATGAACATTTAGAAGGGAAGAGAAGGGGTGAATAAGGATGTAGCATCTGCAAGCTATCCCTTGCCCTCCCCCGTTTTCGTGTTACACTGGTGAGCATGTGTTCATTTCTTCTTGACAACCGCTAGAGCGTACTGTACTCCGTGACCTGACCTTCTTCTCCTAGTGAGTAGTTTTTTCCTCGCCCGCTTGTTGTCAGGTGTTTTGACTCGTTCAGTAAATATTAGTATGTTCCCGAACATTCGATAACACTGTGGAGAAGGATGTTTACGCCAGATTTGGCCTTGAGTGATGTAACCTGATGACGTATTGATGCGTGATTGGTTAGTTGTGCGAGGGCAAAGGTAACGTTTATTTCGGGAACTTTCTGTAGGAATGTTTATATATATAGACCTGTGTGAGTGGTTGGGGGGGTGAGTAAGTGAGTTTCCTTTTGTGTGGCGTAGATATTTAGTTTCGCTGGCGTCTTCCTAGTAATTTATTGTTCACTATACAGTTATTAAACTTTAGTATTATTTAATCTATTGTCGGATCTCGTGTTTATTTATTTTACAGCTGTAATAGTTTCGTTTTCTAAAGGGTTGTAGTTAGATCAACTAACTCCCCCCTACCATAACGTGCTAGAACAACCTCAGCTGTTACATATTGGAGGCTCGTCCGGGATCCGACCATATTCGAGCGGACCAGATCAAAATTACTAGATTTATTTACATAGTTTATTGTAGAATATCATCGACAAGCTATCTACAACATGTCGGAGGTTATTGGAAGGCTTAGCCAGGAAGCGGACGCTATGGAGCTCACTGGGCAGGAGAGACGGGACTACCTCCGTGAAGGCCTAGAAAGAGAAAGACAGCTGGAGGCTCAACGACAGGAGAAGGAGGCTGAACGACAGCTGGAAAGGGAAAAGATGAACCACGAGTTGGAGATAGAGAGGATGCGCCAGCAACGTGGAGGCAACGACTCAGCGCAGAAGACCGACGACCACGCCAGTTCTAAGAGACCCAAGCTACCTGCATTTCAGGACAAGAAGGACGATCTGGATAGCTGGTTGCTGCGGTTTGAGAGGTTTGCCGAGACAGCTGAATGGCCCAGATCCACCTGGACGACATCACTGTCTGCCCTGCTGACCGGGAGAGCTTTGGAGTGCTTCTGCAGACTACCGATCGACGAAGCCAAGGACTACGACAAGGTCAAGGAAGCGTTGCAGAAGAGGTACAACCTGTCAGAGGACGGATACAGACTCATGTTCAGACAAGGTAAGCCTGAAGATGGAGAAGATGTTGGAATGTTCTTGACCAGGATCAAGACCTATCTAGAGAGGTGGATAAAGCTGTCGAAGACGGAGGAGACCTACGAAGGAGTGAGAGATCTGTTCGTCAGAGAGCAATTCATGGATGCCTGCCCACCAGACCTTGCAACCCATGTGAGGGAGAGGAAACCAAAGACGCTACAGGACATCGCAGATTCAGCGGAGGCGTACCTGGTAGCGAGGAACCGGACGCTCAGTGGGAGCGCCAGACTGCAGAGCCGGCCAGTGCGACAGAGGCCCAACGGAGACAGAAGCCCACAGGTCTGCCATAGGTGCCAGAGGCCGGGACACAAGGCGACGGAGTGTCGTGCAAAGTTAAACGACAAAGGTGAGTTGAAATGTTACCTTTGTGGAAAGCCGGGCCACGTTCGGAGGATGTGTCCAGCCCAGAAGGATATGGGACGAGGCAAGCCGAACAAGGCGGCGGCGGCCGTAGTTATAGCGGCGGACGAGTCGTCAAGACAGGATGCGACGACGGCTGACACCAGCATCAACGTTCAAGCGGTAATGAAGGACGGGAAGCTACAGTTAGCGGTGCCTGTTACTTGCGGAGGATGCAGTGACGGAAGGACCGTGGAGAAACTGAAGTTACCAGTGATGAAGGGCTTGATTGGAAATCGAGCGGTAGATATCCTAAGAGATACCGGCTGTGAAGGTGTAGTGGTGCGGCGAGCACTGGTGGACGACGGACAGCTCACCGGTGGGAAGAAACTTATCGCGAGGATCGATAACTCCTTGCTAGCGGCGGAGGAAGCCGTTATCGACGTGAAGACGCCTTACCTGACGGGCAAAGTGACGGCGCTGTGTCTCCCGGAGACCATCTGCGACCTAGTAGTCGGGAACGTGGACGGAGCGAAGGATCCGTACGACCCTGATACTGAGGTGATGGTAGGAGCGGTGACCACGAGGGCCCAGGAGAAGAGGAAGGACCGGTCTACGTCGCTGAAGGTGCCGTGGGCAGAACGGCACGCGGGAGTGGATAGAGAGGAACTTATCCGACTCCAAGAAGAAGACGAAGTCATTAGGAAGTTAGAGCAGAAGAAGATCCCAACTAATAGAGGCAATAAATCTGTTCATTTTGAGAAACATGGAGGAGTACTGTACCGGATCTACAAACACCTGAGACAGGCGACGGTTATAAGGCAAGTGGTACTACCCGAAAAACTGAGAGAGTATGTACTGAGTGTAGCCCACGACTCGATCGTCGGAGGACACCTCGGCGTGAAGAAAACCAAAGACAGAGTTATGAGCAATTTTTATTGGCCTGGAATTGAAGGTGACGTCGCGAGATACTGCCGCTCATGCGACATATGCCAGAGGACGGTGAACAAAGGAGCGACCCCAAAGGTGCACCTGCAGAGTATGCCAGTAGTGGACGTACCATTTAGGCGAGTGGCCGTGGACTTAGTAGGACCTATCGACCCCCCAAGTGAAGGTGGACATCGGTATATCCTGGTGTATATAGACTACGCTACTCGTTACCCCGAAGCCACACCCTTGAAGAAGATCGACGCAGAAACGGTAGCAGAAGCCTTAGTGAACATCTACAGCCGTTTGGGTGTGCCCGAAGAGATCTTGTCGGACCAAGGGACCCAGTTTATGTCAGATGTCATGAAGGAAACGAATAGACTACTGGGAATTCGACAGTCGACCACTACAGTCTACCACCCTATGTGCAACGGGTTGGTGGAGCGATTCAACGGCACGCTGAAGAAAACATTGAGACGACTGTGCGCAGAGCAACCCAAGCAGTGGCACAGATACATCAACCCGCTGCTCTTCGCATATCGTGAAGTTCCTCAAGAGTCGACCAAGTTTGCCCCATTCGAGTTGCTGTATGGGAGAACTGTGAGAGGACCAATGCACATCTTACGACAACTATGGACCAAGGACGTAGAGGAGCCGGAAACGAAGACCAGTTACCAGTACGTCATGGAACTACGTGAGAGGCTGGAGGACACATGGAAGTTAGCGACGGAAGAACTCTCCAAGGCTCAAGGTAGACAGAAGACCTACTACGACCGGAAGGCGCGAGAGAGGAAGTTCCGCCCCGGAGATGAAGTGTTGGTGCTACTGCCGACGAACACTAACAAGCTCCTAGTCCAATGGAAGGGACCATATAAGGTAGTCTCAGTTGTCGGTGTTAACGACTATAGAGTCAAGATGGGTGCAAAAGAAAAGACCTTGCACGCCAACCTCCTCAAGAGATACATTCCAAGGACGTCAAAAGCAGCAGCAGTGGCAATGGAACCGAGACCTATTGTGACCGAGATGTGTGGGATGGACAACAGTAGGAGAGATACCACGCCTGAACATGTCAACGCCATAAAGGACGGCGGCGGTGATAGTGCTGAGACTGTACTGGCAGAGGATGACCTGATGGACAAGAGTCAACCCGTGGAGTCAGCTGGCATGACAGTCATCGAGGCCTGCGACCTGGAAGGTGACAACGGTGGAACGACGGAGGACCTTGCCGACCTAGGAAGCTGGGACCAGAATGAAGGCTACAGAGATGTCCAGTATGGAACGCAAATGACATCGGAACAACGTCAAGAACTCTGCGATGTGGTGAAGAATTACCAGCACGTCTTCACCAATCTCCCTGGATGCTGTCAGTTGGGTGAACATCGCATCGACCTGACGACAGAAGTACCAGTTCGTCAACGACCATACCCGGTGCCCTACGCTATGCGCGACTCATTGAAGGAGGAGCTTAGCACCATGGAACGGCTGGGCATCATTCGAAGGAGCTCATCAGCTTATGCTTCACCTGTTGTTGTCGTCAAGAAGAAGGACGGATCCAACCGAGTCTGCATCGACTACAGGAGGTTAAACAAGATCACAGTATTCGACCCTCATCCGACAGCAGCGCCATTAGAAGTGTTTCAGAGTCTCTCGAGAGGAAAATTATTCTCTCGGATTGACCTGAGCAAGGGATACTGGCAAGTGAAAGTTCGAGAGCAAGACATTCCCAAGACGGCGTTCGTCACCATGGGCGAACATTGTGAATTCACTCGGATGCCTTTTGGGATGATGAACTCAGGAGCCACGCTGAACAGGGTCGTAAAGCCATTGATCCGTGGAATGAACAATGTGACAGCATATGTGGACGACCTGCTGATTCATACAGAGACATTCGACGAGCATGTGAAGACTCTCAAGGACTTACTGCAGAGGATGGACCAAGCTGGATTAACTGCGAGACCATCGAAGTGTCTGATTGGAACGTCTGAAGTAGACTTTGTTGGACACTTAGTGGGAGAAGGTATGATTGGCCTGTTAGAAGAGAATGTATGTAAGGTACGAGACGCACCCAGACCCACCACTAAGAAGGAAGTGAAAGCATTCTTAGGATTAGTGGGATATTACCATGAATTTATTCCTAACTTTTCAGCGATTGCATCACCATTGTCTGATTTACTTAGAAAGGGTCAGCCCAATAAAGTTCAGTGGGATGAAACGCAGGAGAAAGCGTACACCTCTTTGAAGAATGTCATTATCTCCAAACCCGTGTTATGTTTGCCAGATTTTTCCAAAGAGTTTGTCTTAGCAACTGATGCATCAGATCGCGGATTAGGCGCTAGTCTTATGCAGGAACACGAGGGAAAGTTGTACCCTGTGGCATATGCTAGTCGTAAGCTATTGCCTCGTGAGACAAAATATTCGGTCTCAGAGCGCGAATGTTTAGCTATTGTTTGGGCTGTAAAAAAGTTTACTTTGTATTTGTATGGAAAGGAGTTTGTGCTCCAAACTGACCATCGGTCATTAGAGGTTTTGAACTCTGCCAAGTTTGACAGTCCAAAGTTATTACGATGGAGTTTATTTTTACAGTCTTATCGATTCAGGATTCACTACGTAAAAGGCAGAGAAAATGTCTGTGCCGATTTCCTGAGCAGGGTATTTTAAAGTAGTACACTATCAGTGAAATGCATTGTAACCCATACTTTTGCCTACTAGATGAATTTCTAGGACGGCAGTATTGTACTGTAATTGGGGACGTAGTTCATCTGTGACTGAATATTGAATTGATGGCTGATAGAGAGTCATGATGTGTTAGTCACATTTTGATTTTATGCTATGTCATATTTGTTACCAATGGAACTTGGTGTAAATTTTGGAAAATGTAACCCAAATGGGGACTGCGAGCAAGCAGTGTTTGTGTTATGTTGCAATGTTGTAACTTGTTTTGACCTAATATGATGAAGAAAGACCCTAACCAGTGGTCGGTATGTATTGGTATTTTTGGCCATTGTACGTATGAGTTATACATTTTGGAGATAACTATGTTATATATACAAGTTATATGCTATGGTTCATGCACGAAGCATTGTGTAAACGATGGGCCATCGTTTCACCTTATATGATTTGTAATAATATCATTGACCATTGTTTCACCACAGTGGTGGCGTTGTGTTATTTTGACTAGTAGGCCTAATGTTTACTATTGGGAAGCAATGACGGTATCGTATTAGTTATGGTATTAGTGATGCAAAGGATATTGCATTGTATTGTATTTGCGATGAAATTTGGGAAGGCACTGAAATTGTTAATAATTGTAATAGAATTAGCAACTACCTTTGTGAGATTGGGAGTACTGTAAGATTGTTATTTCAAGATATTGCAGACGCTGAATAATGTTTTGGAGTTGAAAAATATTCAACTTAAATTGGGGAGTTGTGTAGCATCTGCAAGCTATCCCTTGCCCTCCCCCGTTTTCGTGTTACACTGGTGAGCATGTGTTCATTTCTTCCTGACAACCGCTAGAGCGTACTGTACTCCGTGACCTGACCTTCTTCTCCTAGTGAGTAGTTTTTTCCTCGCCCGCTTGTTGTCAGGTGTTTTGACTCGTTCAGTAAATATTAGTATGTTCCCGAACATTCGATAACACTGTGGAGAAGGATGTTTACGCCAGATTTGGCCTTGAGTGATGTAACCTGATGACGTATTGATGCGTGATTGGTTAGTTTGTGCGAGGGCAAAGGTAACGTTTATTTCGGGAACTTTCTGTAGGAATGTTTATATATATAGACCTGTGTGAGTGGTTGGGGGGGTGAGTAAGTGAGTTTCCTTTTGTGTGGCGTAGATATTTAGTTTCGCTGGCGTCTTCCTAGTAATTTATTGTTCACTATACAGTTATTAAACTTTAGTATTATTTAATCTATTGTCGGATCTCGTGTTTATTTATTTTACAGCTGTAATAGTTTCGTTTTCTAAAGGGTTGTAGTTAGATCAACTAACTCCCCCCTACTATAACGTGCTAGAACAACCTCAGCTGTTACATAGGATAGATAGTTTAAGACGCTTAGTCGCGTTCAGAAATTCGTACATAAAATGTAGAAAGCACGAGGGTTTAAAGATTTCAGTAATTGTTTTGACATTTTAAATTGACCTTGTCTGTTTTTAGTACAAGGCCGTGACCAACTCCCATGTAGAATATATTAATACTGCGAGATGAGCTCGCATGGATGCACCAATCAAATCTAGGCATTTGGACGGTAATTTGCAGGTGGCTGCACAGTATAAAAGCGTAGCCATACCTATGTTCATTACTCCATACAGAAAATTCCAATCTGTGCAGGCGTCGGCACGATTCTGCCTGAAGAATCATAAGACTGTTGATTTATGTCTAGTCCATTATAGGCATTGAGATGAAGCCATATGCTTGAATGAGATATGCCCACTGCTGTTGTCTACTGTTCCCTGGTTTTCCTTACCAGGGACCAAGTGTAAGTGTTTGTCCATTGATGATTCAACAATGAACGAGGAGCTGAACATAATTTATCCAGTAGGACAGGATTGCCGCATATGCTAGGAGTGCTACCCAAGAATGCAAGACAAAGAATTATATTGACTTGCAACGAGTATGAATGTTTTGGCATACACATCTGTGAATTGGGATTGATTTGTCTGGATGAGGCTGGGGATTGCCAGCCCATCCTAGAGTAGATCCAATAGACTTAACTACGTCAGTTTATATTGACGATCTTGATCCATTATAAGCGGTAGGCACAAATAGCTGAGATGACATTGTCGCCAGAGACATTAGTATATTGCTTGATAGATAGTAGGCAGACTATATTTGAGAGATAGATAATTAATACTTAAATTGTTAGTGAGTCAGAATGAACTTAATCTTATAGGAATCTAGAGGAGACTCCTAGTGACATATTATTGAATTTTCATTTGATGCTGCTGATGTTGTCTTTTAGTATGTAATAGATCTAGACAAAATTGTTAGGAAATTTTAATGTAATTAAATTTGTGGCCCTGCAGGTCTGTTTATGAAACTTATTCAGATTGTTCTTAGTGTGTGGCATGGTACGAAAGAGTAATTAAGAAATACCTCTCGATTTAAAATGCAGTCATAATGTCCACCCTGTAACAGTTATCCTGATACGTTTGTTTGAAACAAGTTTTATGCTTACTATTTATATCCGTATAGCGTAATCTGTGTAAATAAGAGCGAATCGCAAAACTCACACGGATAACGAGACAGGTACAAAACATGGAATATGCGATTTTCGTCTGATTTCATCTTTTAGAGAGTAGTTTGCCGTGGACGGATGAAATTGTGGTTATTTTGAGTCTGTCTTATTTATATTACTCTCAGCGACGACAATTTTTGAAATTGGGTCCTGCCTTTACCACGCCGCATTTTATAGTCTGAGATTCCTAAATTTTCCTGTCCGTATTTTGTTTAAAAAAAAAAAAAATTATATATTTCCTCGTATTCTATTGGTATTTTAACGCCACTCAGCGGTGCGTCATTAATTTTCACGTCATAAGCAAAAATGCGAATCACAATACCGAGAAAAGCAAAGTCAAAATTGAGCAAAAAGAAAAGGTTGTATGTTGCGAAGCCCCGCGTGAGAAATAAAACCCAAACAGTACAAAGCTTTTGGCGGACGGACGTGCTTTGGTGCTGCTAACGAAGCAAGAACTCGCAGCTAAGTAAACTGTTTCACTTCGTTCCTGTTGAAGTCTTTTATTGTTAGTTTTTTTTTCACTTGACAAAGGCGAAAGCCGAAAATTTTCTGTCTTCTCTTTAGTTTGCTTTGTACTGTTTGGGTTTTATTTCTCACGCGGGGCTTCGCAACATACAACCTTTTCTTTTTGCTCAATTTTGACTTTGCTTATAGCCCTGCTGCGACCCCACAGTTTTTCTGTGGTTTTTATGATATTTCGAGAAAAGCATAGGTTGAATTATTAGACTGCTCGTTAATAGTAATTATGTTATTACTCATAAGTGCGGTGCCAAGATATTTCTGTTTCACATTGCACACGGAACTGCGCCTGCCTTACACACCTGCACGTTAAATAACGATTTGTTAAGTGTCTTCAATTATTTCAAAAGGTTGCGATATTGGAACTGAAACATTACAAACATTTTAATTCAACGGGACTGAAAATAATGGACTATCGTTTCACATGTAGAGGAAAATATTAAGGCGGATTATGACCCGTTTAGTTTCTACTGTTTTGTTGTCTGGTATTATTATTATTATTATTATTATTATTATTATTATTATTATTATTGTTATTTATTTATTTATTTATCATTATCATCATTATTATTATCATTTTGAAATAGGAGGCCACATTTGGATGTTGCATTATCTCAGTCAGTTTACTGCCATACCATATTGTGCACCATTAAGTTTTCCCGAACTGCTTAAGTCAATATTAAGGCCATTTAAAACAGTAAGACTTAGTACCACAAGTGAAGTTTGAGGACGAGTATTGCCAAAAGACAAAGAACATAAATTTACAACTGTTTGTCTATTAATTTAAGTTGTTTTTTTGAAAAGTCTATGGATGGGTTTACCCACGGTTCTGCTGTCGGTAATGCCCTCCACAGCATGAAGCACAGGTGGACGGTGTATTGTGATTTCATTAAGGCAGTTCCCGGCCTTGGGGAGAAAAATGGTTACATAACAATACAAACTTGCCTAACAAACAAGGTGAGTGAAAGCTGTCGATTTGTTTAGTAGCGTTGCTTGTCAAAATGTAAAGCAGTCACGTCAATGAAGTATAACCTTTTACATTTCCTTTCATTTTGATTATACCCGATAAAACTCAGTCGGGGGTTCACTTTGAGTGATATGTAATAGAATTTGAGAAGCACAGAGGAGAAGAGAGACCTCCAAAGGTACAAAGTCAAAATATGGCAAAAAGAAAAAGTTGTATGCAGCAAAGCCTCCCGACGACACAATAAATAATCATTATTTCTTACGTGAGGCTTTGATTCATACAACTTTTTCTTTCTGCCATATTTTGAATTGGCTTCAAGCCTTGCAGCGACCCCGCAGGATTTCTGTGCTTTTTATAATACAATGATACAATACATTTGAAAACCAAAACTTGCCATGGCAATTGGTTGACCGCTGATTGCACTGAAAAACGCTTTACCCCTTGCAACTTCTTAGCAATGCTCTCTGAGTTGCCTATCCAGAATAACAAGTGCTCGCTAACGCCTACGTCTTCCACGATCTTCCCAGAACCGTTTAGCCCGTGTCTCTGAGGCTACGAGTCACGGAGACAGACATGATCGTGTGAATGTTAAATGATGAATTTCACAGCTCTGCTGGTGTGGGCTTGGCTCACCTTGCACAAGCGTAATTTTCTTTCTTTTTTTTCCTCTCACGTGAACTTTTCCGCCCCTTACGCGACACAATTTGTTTTTTTCTTTGTCTCTCTGGGTTTTTTTTCTTCCTCTGTCTCTGTCCGTCTCCCTGCCTGTCTGTCTTTCTCTCTCTGGCTGTCTTTCTCTGTCACCTATCCATTTTTGTATCTCTCTCTCTCTCTCTCTCTTTCTCTCTCTCTCTCTATCTATCTATTTCTCTCTATCTATCTATCTATCTATCTATCTATCTATCTATCTATCTATCTATCTATGTATGTGCAGGTATGTATGTGTTTGCTCGCGAATAATAACAAGTACATATGGATGGAATCTAACAAGCTAAAGATGAATGAAGATAAGACTGAAGTGATATTGTGTAACACAAAGAGAGGATGGAATCCGAGTGATGTGGGGAATATCTGCATTGGGAATGAGAACATATCTTTTTCAGAGAAGGCTAGAAATCTGGGGGTATATTTTGACTCAAAGCTTTCCATGCATTTCCATGTTCATAATTTGTGTAGAACCATCTACTGTGAGATGCGCAGAGTAGGTCAAATGTCATCTTTTCTAAGCGAAGACTCTGTGAGGGTCTTGATCTCATCGTTTATATTTTCTCGCTTAGATTACTGCAATTCCCTTCTTGCGAACTTACCCAATGAAACTTTAAACAGACTGCAACGATTTCAAAACCAAGCTGCTAGAATTGACTTAAAGAAGAAAAAGAGTGAACACATTACCCCCATGCTTATTAAACTGCACTGGTTACCAGTTAAGTTGTGAATCCAGTACAAAATAGCAGTTCTGTGTTACAAGTGCATAAACAAAACTGCACCACCTTACCTTTCCACTCTGGTAGAGCCCTACTCACCACCTCGTTCTTTAAGATCAGGCGATCAGGGCCTTCTTAAGATTTTTAACTGCAAGTCAAAGAAACTAGGAGGCAGAGCATTTACACACTGTGCCCCGCACATCTGGAACTCACTGCCAAAATCATTGTGGGAAGTTTCTACCGAGTCAAAATTCAAAACTGGTCTAAAAACCCACCTTTTTAAAAAACACTTTCAGTTGTGAAGTCTCATTCCCAATCCATTTATTTTCTCATTTCACTTTAATTTTGCTGTTTTATCGTTTAATTTCTGTCTTACAGTATGTTATGTGTGTGTATCTATGTATACAATGTATGTGTAGCAGAGAGAGAGAGGGTGAGAGAGAGAGCGTGAGAGAGAGAGAGTGAGTTGCAGATGGAGAGAACACGACTTTCTGTAAAGCGCCTAGAGCAAACAGTTTGGATTGGGCGCTATATAAATGATCTTCATTATTATTATTATTATTATATTTATGTCTTCCAGCAACCAGAATTGACCCAGTACCTCAGGACCTGTAAGATGGACCTCAGGACCTGGGAAATCTATGCCTGGTTTCTTCTCATCGCCCTGTACCTCGTGCCCATGATCATCATCGCCATCTTCTATCTGATCATCTCCCACCATCTCTGGAATGTCCGGGTACCTGGGACAATGATACGAGGTGGGTATTTTATCGTGAAAGTACGCAATCTGGGTTTGCGTATGTATGGAAACGGAAACGTCAAAAACCCGTCAAGTCGTAAAAGAGAAAGAATATTTTCATGTGTACGAAACCGCCATTTCCGTACACATGGAAAGACTCCTTCCTTATAGTAAGTGATGGATTTTTGACGTTTACGTTGCCGCATCCGTTTCCGTTTCCGTACATACAAAAACACAGCTTTTTCACTTGCGCGTTGAAAAAATGGCAGTTGTCATTTTTTCTTTGCCGGCATCATACTGTCGGTCTTTCAATTGACGTGCATTTGAGTTTGGGTTTAACAGCACGTCAGCGTGATAACGACCATGTTGCTCCCTTCGCGGCTATTTAGTACATGTACTTTCTGGTCGTTTACTTGTAACAGCTTGAGCAAATAAAATTTCACCGATAAGAATCCCACTTGAAAAGGATTGTTATGTAAATTATACCCTGTCTGTTAAAAGTCTTTAAATTAACTTGTAGATTTCAGCTTTCTGTAGGTCTGTTACACGTAGAGATCTGTAATGAGGCGTTCCGCTCAAAGGATATCACTGAGTCTCAATCCCCTTGATATCAGGTGGGTATTCACACGCCCAGATTTATCCTTGCCATTATCGTATGGAAGTGTGCTGCAAGACCCTTGTCACACACAATGGAAGATGCACTGTAAGATGACTTTTTAGTGGCATAATTATGTGCTTATAAAAGACCAGAAGAAAAAGCGCAGCAGACTTTTCTGTGTGAAACACTGATTGATAAAAAGAAATCAACTCTCACATGTCATCATGATCCAAGAACTTAGGTTGTACCCTTCAGATTTCCACAGTTTTATCTCTATGGATGAAGAGGTGTATTTCCACAGTTTTATCCATATGGATGAAGAGTTTATTTCAAAGTACTGGAAAATGTCACAGACAATCGCTCATCATGTGCACCTAGTGCATTCCTCATAACAGTGGATTGTTTTTCAATCAAGGGACCGACATTTCTTCTGGTTTTTGTAAGCACTTTTATGCCGCTAAAAAGTCATCTAACAGATTATATCCTTAGGACGAAACGCCTCATTACAGATCGCTGCGTGTAAAAGGCCTGTAAGGAATCAAAACGTGTGGTCGGTCCACGTCAGAAAATATTTTTTTCATGGATCCGCAGGCGTATTTTATTGTCAGAATGCCATACAATGCTGCAAAAACATTGAGAACCGGAAGTATCTATGCTAAAGTTTATTTCTTTCGTTGTGAGAGGGTAAGTCTGCATACCATTCTTGCACACCAGGCAGTAGATTTTTGTCTCCTGGAGACGAATAGTATTTTTTTTTAACACATGTCGCTTCACCCGGTAGTTTCCGTTGAATTAAGAAGTTACATGTTTAGTCTATTTCTCTTCCACTAACGACAAACAATACTGTTTTCACGTTCGTGAGGTAAACCAACAATGCTGACATTTCCATGGCAAACAAATTTGAATATGATATTCTTTCAGACTGACAACGTATCAGCTACGCTTTCAGCCCTTAAAGTTCTGGGCTAAGGGGCTCAAACAGCTTCAAGTTAAAAGGTCGAAATTAGCGAGCTGAAAATAAATAAAGCATTAATAAATAAACTGAAAAAAAAGGAAATTTGCAACGTTGAATTACGATCCTATTTAAGTTTCTATGACAATTGATGTGATGCATTACTGTAGTAATTTTCATTACTGAAGTTCTTCAGTTTAGGGACTATACGTTAAATGTTATCATAAGTTGCTTCCAGCCTCCCCTCTCTGTATTCCAAGATTTCCTCTCTAACTTGCTCTTGGGTAAAACGCATTTCCGTGTGCGCAAATGAAGTTGTCGCCAGTATGCGCCTACTGCTGACAGACCTTTCTGCCAACTACTGAGGACCACTCAAGAATCATGAGTTGATTGAATGAGTTCGGACTTGGTTGGGACCAAACTTGTTGAGTGTCAGGTCGTGAGAGACCCGGTCGTACATTTCGTAAGTGCCTGGCTGGAATGAGAGAGGACGTCTTTTCCTATAAATACATTTTGGTTATCTCTTTTCTGTCTATTTAGTCTGTTAGTTCCCCATACCAATGTATTGCTGACGTATGTTTCTATAATCTACTATGTCTAACAAAAAACAAACAAAAAAGACTCATTTATGCCAGAATGGGACAGAAAGAATGAAACTGACAAATGACTTGTGGAGTGATGCATTTTATCTTAAATGACTTACTGACATCCCTTTCATTGCTTCGGAAATTTGTCTATATTTTTGGAAGAATAGGTAACATCAAACAAAAATGCCTTCATATATTCCCGTACCATGGAGTCGCCACATTGTGTGACTGCCACAGTACGTTTTGAAACACAAATTAAGCGTGCATTCAACTAGAGCGCTCTGTTTTTTCCTTGTACGGCCAACTTCAGAAATCTAAATAGCAAATTAGCCAATGTGATAATTATCAATTAATCAAATTCTTATGATGAAGGTGAAAATGGGAACATACGAGACAGACGTACAGAAATAAAAAGTCACCGTTAGGGAAGGCACAATGTTCCAAATGTGGTAACATTACAAAACTATTTCATGACTGTTGTGTAGAGGGGCTGAGCATCCCCTTTAGAGCATTCTACTGCGTGTAGAATGGCAAAATGTACAGAGTTTAGGAAACGCCGGGCAATCTGGATGACTGGCTAATATCATTAAAATTCCATAGGCATGCCTGTACTGATTCAGTCATTATCTTTTGCGGTTGTTGTTGTTGTTGTTGTTGTTGATGTGGCTTGTTTGCTTTTGATCTTATTGTTTGTCGTTTGTTTGTTGCTGCTGTTGCTTTGTTTGTTGTTTCTGTCATTTTGTTTGTTGCTTCTGTCATTTTGTTTATAGTGCCTGCAGCTGTTGTTGTGGTTATTGCTGTTTGTTTGTTTATTTGTCTGTTTGTTTGAGACTACCATGCTGCATTCACTGAGTTCATGGAGAACATATTTGCTATTGTTGTTTTATTTTGTTGTGTTTTATTGTCCTTATTAAAGTTTCTGCGGCTTTCGATAGAACTGATCCATCGTTCAGGATCCACAGGATGATATGTAAAACATCCTGAATTCTTTCCTCGGGAGGTGGAGTAATTGAGAATACAAGACTGGGGACAGGGAAATAGGAACCTACACCTATTGTTTGCTTTCACTATCAGTTCCATACGCCGCTGCCTTCTCCTGGCGTCCTGAGAATGTGACCATGCTCTCAATTATCCTGTCTTAATGAAGGCTAGAAGTAATTGGAATTTTGTTTACATGGCTTCATACTGGCTTAGTACGGAGCTGATCTCGCCGGATCTAAATTATGTATTCACTGCGGCGATTCTTGCGTAGACAAAAAATAGCGCGGCTATTCAATTTCCTAAGGTAATTTGTCTGTCCTTTAAATGAAAAGTCCATCTAACAAATAGGATAGACAGCATCATTTCTTTACCGGTGACCTGCCATTCTTGTTTTAATTTCAATTTTATCATGAATCTCCGTCATTTATTTTACGTTGTTGATGCTATTGCAGTTGTTGATTTCGTTTTTTTTTCATCCTTTTGTTATTGTTGTTGTTGTTATTATTATTATTATTATTATTGTTTTTATCTGTAAATGATACTCAATCCGTGCTCTCGCTCAGAAATGGTAGCTTCGAATGCACTTTTCCTACTGTGGAGATTTTTTTTTTGCAAGTGAATTGCCACGCTAGGTAAAGCAATGCATTGTGATCAGGTCTCTTTCTTAGCGTCTCGGAAAAAGGTTAGGTTTGGACGCTTGCCAGAAAACATATCCTGATGTAGCACCGAGTGGCGCCTTGGAGCAATACGTTTTCACGTTTATTATGACTGTCAGTTGCTTTTTGTTGTTTTTCATGCAAAGCAATAATGGAAGACGAAAATGCTCTAGAAAAATATCCACAAATGCAGAGAAGGGTGTAGGATCGTCTTAAGGATGTTTCAGCTTTCCCTATTCGCAGTTTGTCTGTTTACAAAGATAATGAGCGTGTAAAATTAGCAATCGCTTCGCTGAAAATTTTAGCAGCTTTTATTTTTTGCCTGTTCTTGACAGTCTGTGGCACCGACGGAGCTGATACCTAATCGCCTTCCAACTCGCATACCACAAAATAAATAAAAATGTTGATTTTCTAGTTGTTGTTTTTTTTTAAGTGTTTTCAAGTTTCTAGTTCAACAAGGCGGCGTTCTCTCACTTGGCCTTCCGTGCTTTCTGAAGAAACAAGAACTGTTTCTGTAAGGACTCTAAGCCTCTCCTGCAGCCACACGTTAAAAGGTGCTAGAGACTCGTTTAAAGGATAAGCAGGGCATCATTCACAAGTGGCTGACTGAGAATGGATGAATTCATTATTCTCTAGTGAATGAGCATTATTCCAATAATACACCACGAGTAGGACCTGGGGAGGATTAGAGAACTTGAGCTTTCTTAACTACAGTGTGGAACACAAAATCACTACATTGTTTGACAGAGATGAGTGATTAATACCCATGTCCAGATGCCTCGCATCGATGTACGGGTGAGAAAATATAGGTTCACGATCGGAGGACGAGATATGTGGCGAGGGCAATGGCCGCATGTGGCTCTTCTAGCTTTCGTCATTATGTGGCCTCTTCCTTTTCTCATTTGCTGGTTAAAAAAGGGAACTTTTAAATGAGAAAAAATACTTCTGGTTTATAGAGTTTCATGCATGTTAGGGACCAATTTGAATTCTATCGAAAATCTCATATATGGCCCTTCTTCTTTGAAAGGTTGCCGACCTCTGTCTCAGATGTTTCTAGATCTTGAAGTTGATGAAGGAAATGGAGTAGTGGAGTAGCCAACCAAGCTGAAAAGTCTTTCACGGAAAGACAGGGAGAGGGGAAGAGATGAGTAATTAATGACACGAAGCTTCGTGACATCCAGTGAAAAGGTCAGTGCTGGAGCCTTGTGGTGATTGCGTGCTGATGTCCATGTCAAGAATCAGCACGTATTGCACTCCCGAACAAGGTGGCTGGCTCTTCAGTACGGCGGAATGGGAGGGAACTGGGGGAAGAGCTGTAACACTGAGGCTGGGCTTGCTGCCGTGTCTTTGTTTCATGCTCCTCTCGGCTCTACTATGTGCCCATAACTCGCACGTGTGCATCAGCATTCATTCACCCAAACCTAAAAAAAAAAACGGGGCTTGACTGCAATGCAACAAAATCGCATGTGTGTACCTAGCCTTAAAGGCGCTGTGCCAAGAAGAAAAAAAAAATAAGTGAAAGTACGATAATCATAATTATAACTTTGAAATAGAAATGTTTTTGTAGATATCACAACTAGTCATCTTGACAAGCCTGACCAGCATCAATGGTGATATCGGTATCGCGTCTACATGGCCGACCTGGGATGACGACAGTTTTATAGTAGTACCTGAAATGCTGTCTCTTACCGCTCTTCTGCCGTTCAAAATGGATGCAATACGAGATTTGAACTTAAAAAGAGATTCTTGCCTAGTTTCTTTCAAGCGACATGATCAAGAATTGTTTAGTAAACGAAGTTCTTTTCCTGCGATGGGACAATCTCGTTTGGTAAGTTCGACTGATAAATCAATAAAAGAAGACAGTGAGATTCTTGCTTGGACTGACATCCTACACAAAAGGACTATGTAATTCATGGATTTATAATAGAAGGAGACGGGACATATAAAAGAGAAATGGGTGTGGTCTTACTATACAATGTGATTTCATTTTGTATTCAAGAACTATCAAACACACTCTTCTCTCTCTGTCTGTGTGTCTGTCTCTCTGTCTATCTCTGTCTGTCTGTCTGTCTGTCTGTCTGTCTGTCTCTCTCTCTCTCTCTCTCTCTCTCTCTCTCTCTCTCTCTCTCTCTCTCTCTCACTCTCTCGCTCTCTCTCTCTCCATCTTCCTATAACCATAGGGCGATTTTTTCCCCTTGCGACTGACATTTTCTTTGGTAAGAAAGCTAATCTGTACATTCATTTTGACTTTCATAGTAGCTCTCTCCCTGGCATGGTTATCGGTTAAAAAGCTACGGACAAATTATTACGAGGCACATGGACAATGAATTCACAAAAACCGAACAACACTCAAAATCTCAAGTGCATAAACATGTATTGATCTTTATATTAACAACCATAATCTGCTTGTAAAGAGGACAGTTGCTTGAAACACGAAAGTGCACCCACTACACAGACTTAAGCGCTAACTACGAATGATCCAGATGGGTTAGCACTCGTGTAATTATCGTGTGTTTAACTCTTTGTTTTCGGAGGTTCCGCTGCCCTGGGCATTTACACCTCACTTTTCTTCTTTTTATTTTTCTTGTTCTTGTTTCTATGTGTTTTTGTAGTGGGGGATTCGTTTTTAGAATTTTGCCCGGGCAGCGGCCTAGTTTGGCCTGTCTTCTCGACTTTCAACTGCCATTGTATCTTTATCGTGCGCGACGTGCCCATGGGCCCTCCGAAGTTTTCGTCCTTATCCGAGAAGAGTAGTTGCTCGATCCTACCTACCATTGGATGGGGGACAAGGATTCCTCCCCCCCCCCCCCCGGAAAAAAAATTCCAAAATGCCTGCACCGATCGGCGCTCGAACCCGGTACCTTTGGCACGAGAGGCGAACACCTTGCCTCCAGATCGCCATGTCCCTTGTAATTATCACAGGACCGGGAAATCTTAATTATAACTCTCATTCATCCTATTCTTGAGACCGGAGTTCTGGTGCTTTGCGTGCTAGAATCTGCAAGTGGCGTCCACTCATTAAATCTCCTTTGAATTAAAGAGCATATAATAATGAAAGTCAAAAATGGGCAAAAAGTAAAAGGTTGTATGGTGCAAAACCCCTGCTGCGACCCCACAGTTTTTCTGTGGTTTTTATGATATTTCGTGAATATAATAATGAAATACGTTGGGATTTAAATCACACTGCTTACGCCAGTCTTGAGCAAGCATAAGCTAAGATGCAAAAAGAATAACAAAAGTTTATTCGACAGAGCTCATTGGCCCTTATAATGTAGGGGTGAGGTGGCTTGGAGAGGTGAGGCTTGGGGGCAATGGGTTTTGTTGTTTATCTTAATTATTTCTGGGCTTGGGAATTCTCCGGTCAATCCAAATTCATTATGATCTTGCCTTAATGGCATCATTTAATTCGGCAGAGATGCGTCAATGGAGTTGAAAAGATATGAAAAACAAGGGAGGATACCTTACAATGCCTCACACATTTCCCACAAAAAAACAACTGTCTTCAGGTTTCCGCCATTGGTGTTCGTGGCCATGCACACACTGTGCTCTTTCGAATTAACAAACAAATGACAAAGTTAAATTGCAATTCGTGGCAATTTCCTTTCGCACTCTGTGACAGAGGGACATTTTCACTATCGGTCACAAAACATGCCATGAACTACAAAAATAAAGTGATGGCAAACCTTTTATTCCTTTTTTATTTTAAATGTTTGGGAGGTCATTTATTGGGATGTTGCCGTTATCGGGTTGTCAGCTTGATGAAGAATTAAAATGGAGAGAAAGAGGTGCTAGATGGCATCAGTATGAATCCGTCCACCACGTGCATCTGGGATGACATCTATCTGCTGTTTAGAACGTGGGTTAACATTGCAGATCTGCGTTTCTGTACTCTAAGGGTGGGAGCGGGGGGTATCATACTAGGCCCGCTCAGACACAGTCAGATGCTGGCAGGCAAAAAAATGCACACCATAATTTTCTTATTATCTAAGTAAATCAGTAAAGACCCAAACATACGAAGCCCGGTCAGAGGCAGTCAGCTTCTGCTACTATTTCTCTGGTGTGCCTTGTACTGGCAGCATCTGACTGTGTCTGGCCGAGCGTAGTAGGACATCTCCCTAAGTCTCATCTCCCAGACCACTTATACATCATCATAAGAACATAAGAAAGTCGGTCAGAATATCAGATGCAATGTAGGAATGTACGTCAAATCAACCAAATTTGAAAGTGATCTTAAAGTGACGGGCCAAATTTATAGAAACTAACATCAAAAAGTTTGTTTTTGTCTTTTTCAAGTTGTGAGGGCCATGAACTTGTTTAGTTCAGCACCGCAGCCAGGATAACGACGTGTATTTTGCTTTACAATTATGTGTATGGACTCTGTCTGCTGTACTAGTGTCTTGTACTTCTGTCTGACTTCAACTGTCAGCGCACATAATTGTGCTTTTTAATGTATCTGTGAGCCCTGCCGCAGAGTACCCCTGTTCAAATCTTGAGAACGTGGAATGGGCTGAGGCTCGTTTTTCAATACGTCCACTGACGGAGACTTTCAAAAGCGCATAGACATTTTTATTTATTTACTGGTGACCCAAAAAAAAACAAGACATTATATCTGCTTCCTAACGAGAGTATAGTACAAGGAGACCCACATAATGCAGCCTGTGTTCCTGGTTTACACCAGAGGTCCAAAGAACGCGTTGTTTCGTTAAAAGTACCAACATGAAAGACCGAGTCGAAGTTTGACATGAAATGTAATAATTTTATTTTGTGGTCGATTCGGTCTTTCATATAATATTTACTTTGTCATCGTTAGAAAGTACACAGAACTCATGCAAACTCCTATCTTCGTTTGTAAACCGTAATATCTCTATATATAGGACAAACCTTATCTCCACAGAAAAACGGCATAAAGAAATAGAAAGAGCCCCCTTTGACATGCGAGAAACCTGTCATTAAGAGGTTAGCAACTCGATCCCCTAGACATGATTGCAGATTGCGGTTTTTAGAGAGAGAAAGAGAAATCTCGTGTGTTTGTCGTCATGAGTCGAGCTCAGAACCCTAATAAAGAAGGCATTATCAAAGCATGTGCATATCAGAAGCACATGACAGATGTGACAGAAGATTTGTTTTGCCTCATCTAGAAAAGATGGCTGCTTACAACCTTGACATACTGACGATAGACTCTCTTAAGAGCATAGAATTGTTTAGAGTTCTCTTTATCTTTCCTTCCGACGGATATGCTAGCCGCCTTTCAATCTAATTTGAATTTCACTGTAATTTTTATAACCATAAAAACAACCCGAATGAGGTTTTTAACATTCAACTGATGGCTGTCGATCCCGAGAAGTTTTTGTTCGGGAAATTTGGAGAAATATCAAGAATGGGAAACGAAGAAACGCCGTAAACACGCCTTTTCAGGATTGCCTTGGACTTCTTTCAAAAACAGAGTCATGGTCCTTTACCTCATTTTCATCAGTTCCACCGAGGCACACAGAGATATCTGCCTCAATTTCATCCTTTTCTGGTAGAGCTACAGCAAGTTGTTTGTTTTTCATTGTTTAGAGCATTATATCTCTGCAAAGAGGAAGTGCTGCCCGTAACAAAGAATTTGTCTTTTCATGCAGTACTTTTTAGAGAAGGAAAAAAATGAATATTCTGACTGGTTTCCATGTTTAGCATTGTACTTTTAAGTTCTTTTACACTCGCCACGCATGAGATTTGACAACGAAACGAACATTTTAGCAGACGTAAAAGTGCTTTTTTTTTTTGTTTTGTTTTGTTTCGTTAATGCGTGTGGATATAAAGTCGTTGCTGGATTTGACAGTCATTAGTTTATTTTGTTTGTTGCTGTGTCGTTCTAACCTGGTTTCATTTGGTGCCTTGTAGAATTTTAGATTAAGGTGGAGAGGAAATTATCACTCTGCAGGGCGGCATTAACCTCATTATTGAACTACATTTGGTCTTTTACATGCCCCATTTTTCTCCCAAATCCCCCCCTCCCCCCCCCCACACACACACTGTTTTTTTTTTTCACACAGCGACCTCATTCCCTGGGCCGTCTTAACATCATTAAGGCCTCCTGACAGATTCTTTTGTCATGCGCGGGATTTTCTTCCCTGTTTAAATTTTTAAAAACCAATGTATATTTGCTTGCAAGGGGCCCTCCCCTAGAGCCTTGGGGCCCCTGGGGCATCTTTCCTGTGTGTCCGTGCCTTAAGACGGCTCTGTTAATCTTCCATCGTGATTGGGGGAAGAAATAACCAAATGGCAATCCACAGTGAGTAAAATGCCGAGGGAGGAGATCAATGGCAGGAATCCGACCTGTTCATTGCTAGCGGGGCAGGGGTATTTTCATTATCCGAGTGCATTCTGGGCGATTGGGAGCAGAGTTATAGCCAGGTCACGATGCGAGGAGATTAAACGAAATATAATGATAGACCTGGACGTCGGGAAACCATTTTGTACTTATGGGAATTGCTACCCTAACCTGAGGGTCTATCCTTGATTGTGCTTGCCAGTGAAGTATTCGCGGCTTAATGTGAAAGAAATGTGGGTCTGGCTGCATGCAGTGGCACGGCAGTGGGCGCTCCAAGGAAATGGTTGGCATGTGACCAAAACAATAGTTTCAACCACTGCTTAATGGAAACGACGTCCAGCAAAGTTTCTAAGAAAGGCTTGTCTCAACAGCATCGAGCGCTGCACGACATATTAAAGTTCAAGGTTTTATTTCTATTGAAACTGTTATGCTGTTTTGTATTTCTCTAAGGGAATTTGGGGAGGGGGGGGAGAGTTAATGGAAAACACTGAATATTCATCGCCTTAGAGGTTGTCATAATATTTATATTATACATATTTGGCATATTATTTTTCCCCTAATGTTTTTTGCATTTTTAAGTTTCACTAAAATATTAACTAAATTTCATCTGTGGTGTTATATTAACCTTTTCAGTGCCGGATCAGTAAAATGTGAACAATTTTGTGTTTACTGTGAACAGCATTTTTCTGCAGATCGTTTTTACATTACAAACAGGCATTACTATTTCAAGTCAAATCTTCTGCATGAAAAGGTGGCACTTACAGAATCTATACATGATCAAAACTCTAAAAAACAAAAAACAAAAAATCAATTCTCCAGCATTGGCAATCAAAGGGTTAAAACAGCATCACGTTCAGTGGTTAGGAGGGGGGGCAGGGGGTGATGGAAGGGTGGCCTTAGGATGTATTCAGTGATCAATTCTGAGGGCTCTGCCTTGCAGCGCTTCGCCTGAATCTAATTATTAGGGTTACCTAGTTAGAGGGATTTGTCCAAGCCGACATCCTCTTCATTGCAAGCGTATTTGTGTCTCGTTAAGGTAGCGTGATTTCCAGAATGAGGGTGGACCAGAGACATACTGAAGAGATTTACAGGCACAACTCCCGTCCAGGACTGAGTTATTGCTTGTAAACTTGCCCGCAGCCATCCTCGTGTTTGCCAAGATTCGGTCCCTGGTAAATTTCCTATACATTTGGTTTCATATTCTTTAGTAAGGATGGAAACTGAAGCAGTTTACTCTACTGGCATACACCACTGCCTTCCACTTGGAAATATGGTACTGTACTTTTTACAGTCTCTGTTTTTGACGATCCCTACTGAAGATATCCTTTTCTGGTTTGCTTGTTTTCATTCTGAGTACATTTCTGGACTCTTTGAAATAAACGTCATTCTGATACTGCTGCATTCATATCAGAAAAATTTAGCTTCAGTTGACTATTGGGCCCTACACACACTTCACCCTTTACTATCTCATTTCACTCTCATTTTTCACTGTTTCGATCCAGCGGCCCTGTGAACTTGAGCGGCCTGTTGACTTACCAAAGAGTTTGCAAATTTTCAAAAGTTGTATTTTGTCTGCATAGAGAGTATTCCCGACATCTGGCGAGGTGGGTAGACAGGGACTCCACAGGTCACTAAGCGTAGGTTAGGATCTCATTAAAAAAACAACAAACGATGAACCTGTTCTCTGTACCATTGTCTCACATTGGTTTGATATCTGGAAATGGTTTTGATCGAAATTGCCACCTATCTGGGTCAAGAAAATTCTAAAGCTTGTTCACGTCTTTTCTGTCCAATGTCAGAAAAGCAGAAGGGCTATTATAGCCTCTCCCATGGTTGTGACTGATTGATGAGATCAAATTTAAAATTAGGAGGAAATGAAACTTCCATCGTAAATACGTGACTGTTTAGCGTTCCTCTCTTTATAACCGCAGACTGTGTTTCATTTACTGAGCATGAGAGGGAAGGGAAAGAGCTGACTAACTACGGACATTTCATACGGAGCGTAACATCATTAAGATCGAGAGAGGTCATGATTATTTGAATATTCTGACTGCCCCGTGATCACTGGAAATTAATCAACTGCTGTTTCAGGCCTGGTCTAGAATTGATATGTGGCAGAGCAAAGATCGTCCCAGGTGAAAACCTGCGAATCTGTACTGTGATTAGTGATTTCTTTGTTGGACGATCGGTAACTCAAAGCATAGTTGTGGACGTAGCTAGGGAAATGCATAATATCTTGGGTTTCACTCTTCGGTGTACATCTATACTATATATATTTGTGGACTTGAGATTTTTCGTTGCAAAAGGCTTCTGAACCACTCAACACTCAGACTTCAAATTTTATATGGTGCATCAGAATGGATGTAAGGGTGCACAGTTTTTAATAGCAGTCTCAAATCGGTGTTGTTTTTTTTTATCGGAAATTTATTGTTTCGCCATGATTTAGATCTATTTCGAGTCATGGTTCGCCATTTTAAGGTTTCGTTATCACTTCCTGCGATGTGTTCACTATCAAACACACTAACCCGTGCGCAAATCATGCTGTTGTACGGGATGCGCAGTGTGTCAACTCACAAAGGCAGAGCAGTAAGACTTAGTTAAAAACAAACAAACAAAAATAAAATAAACAAATAGTAACAGGCCAGATGAAGCAGGTCCATAATAACCACCCAGAACTGAAACCAATATTCAAACCGATTTATCCCGGGCAGGGCCGGGGACCTCAGCTAGTTCATTATTATTCTGAGTAAGTTGCGTTATTTCTCTGCCACGCTGTATGTATGCAAATTCGTATGTCTATCTGTCTCTTTGTCTGTTTTTATACACGTATTTATGTATGTAGGTCCGGTATCCCATCAAGCAAGGCCAAATTTATGGAAAAAATATGTGACCTTTTGTATGTCTGTATAGCAATCTGTCTGTCTGTTTGTTTTTCAGTCTATGAACACGTATATATGTATGTGAGTTAGGTATCCCATCAACCGAGGCTAAGTTTATAGGAAAATATGGCTGAATCTTCGAACTTTATCAAATCAGTCAAAGAATGGCGATGCTATGTCCTAAGGGGTAATAGAATACAAATTCTGTCCATTCTCCAGAAACTGATTTGAATTTCTTTGGTTTCAACAAATTGAATGCCATCAGTTCAGCTGAGGGAATCTCCTCTGATGTAAATCTTTGTGCCTCCCTTAAAATACCGGAAATGGAAGATTAAACAGAGGTGTCCTCTGAGTCCACATAAGAAAAAAGCTGGAAAATAAAATATAAAAGATTCCATCTCATCCCTGGATAATGGTTTATTTGTTTTTGCTGTTATTTTCCGTGTGTCTTTTGTATTTCTTCTTGGTTGTTGTTTTTTTTTGTTGTTTTTTTTTTTAATAGTTCACTGAGTTCTGGCCGTTGACATTACGTTCCCATTCTTCATTTTTATTCATATCGCATATCGTGGTGATGTTAATGTACTTTACCAGAATATTAGTTACGATAGTATTCGGCATCCACCGGTTATGATGTTTGTGAAACCAGTGGCCTACAAACTGGTCAGAAACCACGGAGGTTTCTAGGGCATCAAAAAGCCGTAATTTGATAATAGGAAAATTATTACAATCTATAGTTTCCCTGGAGATTAGCCCTCCCCTTTTCCATCCCTTGCCCCCGACGAATGGGCGACTTCATTCCCTATGAAGCTCAAATACCTGCTCCAATTGCACTGTAGTTTGCCGCTTTCCTCTATCGTGAGCACGAAATCCGATAAGCTTTTCCAGGCACGAAATGGAAATCGGCTGTGTGTTACTTGTTCATTAAGCTCGATTGAATTAGGTGGCCTGTCCATCTGATTGATGGCATGTTACCAGCGTATTAGCGCCTTTTTTCATGTCCTTTGATGAGAAACTGTCAAATGCCTGATCTTATCCCCATGTGACAATATTTTCTAAACGTGGAAAAGAGCAGTCCTGCACTCTAGGGTTCAAGGCTGAAATTGTTGGAAGGAATCTGTGGTAGTTGATATCTCCATTGGGATTTTCTAAAGGTAATTGCTGGAACAAACAAAATCATTATTATTCACAAATGCTGATGATTTAAATGAGTGCCACATGGCCCTGGCTTTCAAGGGACGTCCAAACGCATTCTCTTTATAGAGAGAGTCGTTGGCATTGATACATCTGGTAAAAATGTTCAAACAAACTGAAAACTTGAAGCGACATGAAGGTCTTACAACCAGCGACACAGTTGTGATATTAACCACAAATTCATTCACATATTATCCACATGTTTCTATTAAGAGTGTTAGAATTTCACTCGTCTCGTATGGTTAGAGTTTGACGCACGAACAAAGCGTTTTTACTGCACAGAGAAGTAACAAACATTGCACAAATAATTGTCTCATTCACACAGAAACTGCAGAATTTTCTAGATATTTTCGGTGGTCTCCAAATTCCTTTCTCCGTTCCGCCTATACAATTTTGAAGTGTGGCAAATATAGAAAAAGTGGTATTTAGCAGAGCCATACATTTGTTGATGAACGAGACAACTGTACATTAAAGTTTAGGGGAAAAACAAATTTTGAGGACGCCAAGAAGATTTTGTTGACTCTGGACTACCTTTGACAGAGTAAAAAGAAACCTGGAAAACTAACTATGAAAATAAAACCAAACTCGTACATCGCTCGATAGTCTAGTTCCACAGAGATGATGTGTTTATTCGCCGACTTGCCCTTGCGCGTAGGCTATTCACTGGACGGATTTACATCATCCTGTGTTCTGTGATAGGCTAGAACAGCATTGTGTAGTAACTACTTATAAAGAGATCATGTTCAGTCACCATCTAAAGCAGCTTCTGTGTTTTCCACGTTTCATGCCAGTCCAGACTGAAAGCTCTTCGCCTAGATCAGTCGTGTCGGTTTAATGGGATATTGGTTTGAGGTCTTTGATTCAAGAGGATCACTCTCTTAGCATTTACACCTCGCCAATCTTGTTTTTAATGGGCTTTCCCTTTGTTTTTGTTGGGGTTTTTTTTTTCTTCCTTGTTTCTTGCCGTTTTCTGCCAAATCTTCCGCTCCCTTTCTCCTGCATCTTTTTCTTCCTTTTCTTTACGTTTCTTCTCATTCCTCGCCTTCTTTTCGTTCTCCTTAACTCTCAAAAGGGCTGTTTGGCCTGGTGCATAGAGAGTGAGGAGAGGAAAGAGTTCCCTCTGGGGTTCTACCAGACCAAATCTTAATGGTCTATTACAACCTTTGTGACAACTTATAACTAACATACAACCGGAGACACAGGATATCGGGACGGTTCAATTCGCCAAATTCCGTCCGTCGACTTGTGTGTGTTTCTTCCATGTCTACAATACAACAGTTCGCACCACACCCTTTCATAACTGAACTAAAAAGACCAGTGCCACACAGCTCTGTGGGTAGTACTCACCATATTTTTACGCGCGCAAGTTGTGGACGTATAGTGAAAGAAGGAATGGTCCATCTCGGTATTCTATGTCTCGAATATAATCCTGCTAAGTGCCAATTTTATGTCTTTCAAAATTTTCACTATATTATGCTTCCTTTGGATCTGTACGATATTAACGATACTTCCTGTCCATAATCAGTATTGTGTATTGCTTATCCACTTGATTTTTCCTTGCAATTTCTACTAATTATGATTTTTTTAATTCTGGTAAATTTCCACAATAAAGATCATCTAACAAAAACAAAAAGACATTAAAAATGTTCAGACAGCTAACCTAGGAGTGAAACAGTCCGCAAAACCTAGAAGGAATAAGTCAACACTTTCTAGATAGTTATAAGGACAGCAACAACTCTACTAATCTTGTCCCACCCCGTCCTTTCCCTTCGTGACACTCTGCCTCGACAGACTAATTCTATGACAGGGTTGGAGTTCGTGCTTCAAGACTTGACAGTTCTAATTACAGCAGGCCGGATGGATTTCAGTCCAGACACAAAGGTTAAGATGTCCTTTAAAAACAAGTGGAACTTTCCATAAATACTTAATGGAACAAGGCGACCCAATCCAAAGTAGGTCACTGCGGCCCGCGATAGTGGAGTTTCAAATACAAGGCATTTCTTCTTCTTCTTCTTCATCTTCATCGTCTTATTCTTCTTGTTCTTCTTTTATTTCCTCTTCTTTTCTTTCTTCTCCTTTTCTTTTTTCCCGTCCTCTTCTTCTTGTTCTTCCTCTTCTTCTCCTTTTCCTTCCTCTTCTTCTCCTTTTCCTTCCTCTTCTTCTCCTTTTCCTTCCCCTTCTTCTCTTTTTCCTTCCTCTTCTTCTCTTTTTCCTTCCTCTTCTTCTCCTTTTCCTTCCTCTTCTTCTCCTTTTCCTTCCTCTTCTTCTCCTTTTCCTTCCTCTTCTTCTCTTTTTCCTTCCTCTTCTTCTCCTTTTCCTTCCTCTTCTTCTCCTTTTCCTTCCTCTTCTTCTCCTTTTCCTTCCTCTTCTTCTCCTTTTCCTTCCTCTTCTTCTCTTTTTCCTTCCTCTTCTTCTCCTTTTCCTTCCTCTTCTTCTCCTTTTCCTTCCTCTTCTTCTCTTTTTCCTTCCTCTTCTTCTCCTTTTCCTTCCCCTTCTTCTCCTTTTCCTTCCTCTTCTTCTCCTTTTCCTTCCTCTTCTTCTCCTTTTCCTTCCTCTTCTTCTCGTTTTCCTTCCTCTTCTTCTCTTTTTCCTTCCCCTTCTTCTCTTTTTCCTTCCTCTTCTTCTCCTTTTCCTTCCTCTTCTTCTCTTTTTCCTTCCTCTTCTTCTCCTTTTCCTTCCCCTTCTTCTCCTTTTCCTTCCTCTTCTTCTCCTTTTCCTTCCTCTTCTTCTCCTTTTCCTTCCTCTTCTTCTCCTTTTCCTTCCTCTTCTTCTCCTTTTCCTTCCTCTTCTTCTCTTTTTCCTTCCTCTTCTTCTCCTTTTCCTTCCTCTTCTTCTCTTTTTCCTTCCTCTTCTTCTCCTTTTCCTTCCCCTTCTTCTCCTTTTCCTTCCTCTTCTTCTCCTTTTCCTTCCCCTTCTTCTCTTTTTCCTTCCTCTTCTTCTCCTTTTCCTTCCTCTTCTTCTCTTTTTCCTTCCCCTTCTTCTCTTTTTCCTTCCTCTTCTTCTCCTTTTCCTTCCTCTTCTTCTCTTTTTCCTTCCTCTTCTTCTCTTTTTCCTTCCCCTTCTTCTCCTTTTCCTTCCTCTTCTTCTCTTTTTCCTTCCTCTTCTTCTCTTTTTCCTTCCTCTTCTTCTCTTTTTCCTTCCTCTCCTTCTCTTTTTCCTTCCTCTTCTTCTCTTTTTCCTTCCTCTTCTTCTCTTTTTCCTTCCTCTTCTTCTCCTTTTCCTTCCTCTTCTTCTCTTTTTCCTTCCTCTTCTTCTCTTTTTCCTTCCTCTTCTTCTCCTTTTCCTTCCTCTCCTTCTCTTTTTCCTTCCTCTTCTTCTCTTTTTCCTTCCTCTTCTTCTCCTTTTCCTTCCTCTTCTTCTCTTTTTCCTTCCTCTTCTTCTCTTTTTCCTTCCCCTTCTTCTCCTTTTCCTTCCCCTTCTTCTCTTTTTCCTTCCTCTTCTTCTCCTTTTCCTTCCTCTTCTTCTCCTTTTCCTTCCTCTTCTTCTCCTTTTCCTTCCTCTTCTTCTCCTTTTCCTTCCTCTTCTTCTCCTTTTCCTTCCCCTTCTTCTCTTTTTCCTTCCCCTTCTTCTCTTTTTCCTTCCCCTTCTTCTCCTTTTCCTTTCTCTTCTTCTCCTTTTCCTTCCTCTTCTTCTCCTTTTCCTTCCTCTTCTTCTCCTTTTCCTTCCCCTTCTTCTCTTTTTCCTTCCCCTTCTTCTCTTTTTCCTTCCTCTTCTTCTCTTTTTCCTTCCTCTTCTTCTCTTTTTCCTTCCTCTTCTTCTCTTTTTCCTTCCTCTTCTTCTCTTTTTCCTTCCCCTTCTTCTCTTTTTCCTTCCCCTTCTTCTCTTTTTCCTTCCTCTTCTTCTCTTTTTCCTTCCTCTTCTTCTCTTTTTCCTTCCTCTTCTTCTCTTTTTCCTTCCTCTTCTTCTCCTTTTCCTTCCCCTTCTTCTCTTTTTCCTTCCCCTTCTTCTCCTTTTCCTTCCCCTTCTTCTCCTTTTCCTTCCTCTTCTTCTCCTTTTCCTTCCCCTTCTTCTCTTTTTCCTTCCTCTTCTTCTCCTTTTCCTTCCTCTTCTTCTCCTTTTCCTTTCTCTTCTTCTCCTTTTCCTTCCTCTTCTTCTCCTTTTCCTTCCTCTTCTTCTCCTTTTCCTTCCCCTTCTTCTCTTTTTCCTTCCTCTTCTTCTCTTTTTCCTTCCTCTTCTTCTCCTTTTCCTTTCTCTTCTTCTCCTTTTCCTTCCTCTTCTTCTCCTTTTCCTTCCTCTTCTTCTCCTTTTCCTTCCCCTTCTTCTCTTTTTCCTTCCCCTTCTTCTCTTTTTCCTTCCTCTTCTTCTCTTTTTCCTTCCTCTTCTTCTCTTTTTCCTTCCCCTTCTTCTCCTTTTCCTTCCCCTTCTTCTCCTTTTCCTTTCTCTTCTTCTCCTTTTCCTTCCCCTTCTTCTCTTTTTCCTTCCTCTTCTTCTCTTTTTCCTTCCTCTTCTTCTCTTTTTCCTTCCTCTTCTTCTCTTTTTCCTTCCTCTTCTTCTCTTTTTCCTTCCCCTTCTTCTCCTTTTCCTTCCCCTTCTTCTCCTTTTCCTTCCCCTTCTTCTCCTTTTCCTTCCCCTTCTTCTCTTTTTCCTTCCTCTTCTTCTCTTTTTCCTTCCTCTTCTTCTCCTTTTCCTTCCTCTTCTTCTCCTTTTCCTTCCTCTTCTTCTCCTTTTCCTTCCTATTCTTCTCCTTTTCCTTCCTCTTCTTCTCCTTTTCCTTCTTTTTCTTCTCTTTTTCCTTCCTCTTCTTCTCCTTTTCCTTCCCCTTCTTCTCTTTTTCCTTCCTCTTCTTCTCCTTTACCTTCCTCTTCTTCTCTTTTTCCTTCCTCTCCTTCTCCTTTTCTTTCCCCTTCTTCTCCTTTTCCTTCCTCTTCTCCTTTTCCTTCCTCTTCTTCTCCTTTTCCTTCACCTTCTTCTCCTTTTCCTTCCCCTTCTTCTCCTTTTCCTTCCCCTTCTTCTCCTTTTCCTTCCCCTTCTTCTCCTTTTCCTTCCCCTTCTTCTCTTTTTCCTTCCTCTTCTTCTCTTTTTCCTTCCTCTTCTTCTCCTTTTCCTTCCCCTTCTTCTCCTTTTCCTTCCCCTTCTTCTCCTTTTCCTTCCCCTTATTCTCCTTTTCCTTCCTCTTCTTCTCCTTTTCCTTCCTCTTCTTCTCCTTTTCCTTTCTCTTCTTCTCCTTTTCCTTCCTCTTCTTCTCCTTTTCCTTCCTCTTCTTCTCCTTTTCCTTCCTCTTCGCTCCTTTTCCTTCCCCTTCGTCTCCTTTTCCTTTCTCTTCTTCTCCTTTTCTTTCCTCTTCTTCTCCTTTTCCTTCCTCTTCTTCTCCTTTTCCTTCCTCTTCTTCTCCTTTTCCTTCATCTTCTTCTCCTTTTCCTTTCTCTTCATCTCCTTTTCCTTCCCCTTCTTCTCCTTTTCCTTCCTCTTCTTCTCCTTTTCCTTTCTCTTCTTCTCCTTTTCCTTCCTCTTCTTCTCCTTTTCCTTCCTCTTCTTCTCTTTTTCCTTCCCCTTCTTCTCCTTTTCCTTCCTCTTCTTCTCCTTTTCCTTCCTCTTCTTCTCCTTTTCCTTTCTCTTCTTCTCCTTTTCCTTCCTCTTCTTCTCCTTTTCCTTTCTCTTCTTCTCCTTTTCCTTCCTCTTCTTCTCCTTTTCCTTCCTCTTCTTCTCTTTTTCCTTCCCTTCTTCTCCTTTTCCTTCCTCTTCTTCTCCTTTTCCTTCCTCTTCTTCTCCTTTTCCTTCCTCTTCTTCTCCTTTTCCTTCCTCTTCTTCTGTTTTTCCTTCCCCTTCTTCTCCTTTTCCTTCCTCTTCTTCTCTTTTTCCTTTCTCTTCTTCTCCTTTTCCTTCCTCTTCTTCTCCTTTTCCTTTCTCTTCTTCTCCTTTTCCTTCCTCTTCTTCTCCTTTTCCTTCCCCTTCTTCTCCTTTTCCTTTCTCTTCTTCTCTTTTTCCTTTCTCTTCTTCTCCTTTTCCTTCCTCTTCTTCTCCTTTTCCTTTCTCTTCTTCTCCTTTTCCTTCCTCTTCTTCTCCTTTTCCTTTCTCTTCTTCTCCTTTTCCTTCCCCTTCTTCTCCTTTTCCTTCCTCTTCTTCTCTTTTTCCTTTCTCTTCTTCTCCTTTTCCTTCCTCTTCTTCTCCTTTTCCTTTCTCTTCTTCTCCTTTTCCTTCCTCTTCTTCTCCTTTTCCTTCCCCTTCTTCTCCTTTTCCTTCCTCTTCTTCTCTTTTTCCTTTCTCTTCTTCTCCTTTTCCTTCCTCTTCTTCTCCTTTTCCTTTCTCTTCTTCTCCTTTTCCTTCCTCTTCTTCTCCTTTTCCTTTCTCTTCTTCTCCTTTTCCTTCCTCTTCTTCTCCTTTTCCTTCCCCTTCTTCTCTTTTTCCTTCCTCTTCTTCTCCTTTTCCTTCCTCTTCTTCTCCTTTTCCTTCCTCTTCTTCTCCTTTTCCTTCCTCTTCTTCTCTTTTTCCTTCCTCTTCTTCTCTTTTTCCTTCCTCTTCTTCTCCTTTTCCTTTCTCTTCTTCTCCTTTTCCTTCCTCTTCTTCTCCTTTTCCTTCCCCTTCTTCTCTTTTTCCTTCCTCTTCTTCTCCTTTTCCTTCCTCTTCTTCTCCTTTTCCTTCCTCTTCTTCTCCTTTTCCTTCCTCTTCTTCTCCTTTTCCTTCCTCTTCTTCTCTTTTTCCTTCCTCTTCTTCTCTTTTTCCTTCCTCTTCTTCTCCTTTTCCTTTCTCTTCTTCTCCTTTTCCTTCCTCTTCTTCTCCTTTTCCTTCCCCTTCTTCTCTTTTTCCTTCCTCTTCTTCTCCTTTTCCTTCCTCTTCTTCTCCTTTTCCTTCCTCTTCTTCTCCTTTTCCTTCCTCTTCTTCTCCTTTTCCTTCCCCTTCTTCTCCTTTTCCTTCCCCTTCTTCTCCTTTTCCTTCCCCTTCTTCTCCTTTTCCTTCCTCTTCTTCTCCTTTTCCTTCCCCTTCTTCTCTTTTTCCTTCCTCTTCTTCTCCTTTTCCTTCCTCTTCTCCTTTTCCTTCCTCTTCTTCTCCTTTTCCTTCCCCTTCTTCTCCTTTTCCTTCCTCCTTCTCCTTTTCCTTCCTCATCTTCTCCTTTTCCTTCCTCTTCTGTTCTTTCTTTCCCTTCCTCTTCTTCTTTTCTTCTCTTCTTTCTCCTTCTTCTTTTCCTTTTTCTTCTTTTCTTTCTTCTTCTTCTTTTTCCTCTCGTTTCTTCCTGATCAATCGATGTTTTTTTCATCATCACTGCCATGATAATATCTGGCTCATCTCCAATTTAAATCTGCAGGCCGTGGTCAAGTCTGATATTTCTGGGTCCTGGTCCGTTAAGTACATGGTATAGTTTATTGGGCCTTTTTGCTTTATTCATATAACACGAAACCTACCTGAAACGCCTCTGTTTGCTGTGTTTCTAAAAAGCACGTAAAAAACGTATAAAAAAGAAATAAGAGATACTGAACACAGAAGAAGGGTAGGGAAGTAAGAGGTGGGCGGGGCGGGGGGTGGGAGGGGTGGGAGGGGGTGGCGCTGCTCTCATAACTGAATATTCTCTTTTCATTGACAAGCGAGAAAGATATATGGGAGAATGACCTCTGTTGACTTCATAAACGATTTCAGTGTGGATGTCTTTAATTTACACCAAAAAGTCGGCAGTCTTTCATGAAGAAGTCTGCAGTTTTGTCAGAAGGTAGGAGCGTACTTAAGACATCTTTTCTCCATTTGCGGCTTATTTATGCGCCAGTTAAGTAGGTCTCTTTATAGAGAGCATGGGCCGGGGTTGGTGGAATAATTGTGTGTCAGGACGGTGCAGAGCTCAGGTGCGCGGAAGTTCTGTTTACGAGCACCTCTATATTGTTCTCTCCGCCCAGTTTAAGTCTCGTGTTTTTCTAGAGACATGTAGAAGAAAATTATCAGTGACGGGCAAAATGCGGTTAATCGTGTTTAAGAATTGAAGGGAAAATGAGGGCAAACTTCTTGCTGGTTTCCCGACCTTAAGCTTGTTCTGTACAGATTGGTCCGTAGAGCACAAAACAAGGGATGTATGGTAAACCATCGTAATTGGTTTTCAGGAGAAGCAAGAAACTGAACAACCATCCTTTGTCAGACTTAATATTTACCATATTTTAAAAACGTTATTCAATCATTTGTTTCCGAAATTTAACCCACAAATTAAAACACAACCTGCGGGCTGTCAAGGACTTGAAGACTGCCAAAGATCCCAACTTTTGAAAAAAGTCGAGTTACGACAGTTTACCATAATATGCTCCTCGAAAAGATGAAAAGCCACATACTTCACAGTGGTTTACAATTCAAAATGCCCAGAACAGCAACCTTCCAGCAAGAAAGCTCTTCAATCAGCAGTTGACAGAGCTTTGTTCGTACCGTGAGCATGGCAACACGGGTGAGAAAGAAACTTCGGCGAATATGGTATAATTATGTATCTCCTGAAGAGCTTATTAAGAACTGATGAGAGAAAGAAGGGACTCATTAGTAAAGCAAACTATTCAACTGTTTGTGTTTGGATCTTTCTCTGAAACTCGCCTCATCTCTTTCTTTGTGTTTACTGCCTGCTGTCCGCCTGTTGTCTGTCTGTCTATCTGTCTCTCTGTCTGTCTATCTCTCTCTCTCTCTCGCTCGCTCTTTATCTCTCTCGCTCTTTCTTTCTCTCTCTCTCTCTCTCTCTTTCTCTCTCTCTCTCTCTGCCTACCCCTCTCTTGCTCCCCATCTCTCTTTCACACACACTGATTACACACCATACGTAAACAAACACACAAATGCACACACACACACACACATACACATAAACACACCATGCACACTTGCTCTCAGAAAAACAAAGTCGGTGGACTTTTTTGTTTTTAATCACACAAGCAGCCTCAGTGTCTTCTGGTAACAGTTATTAAATCAGTAAATCCAAAGTCGTGATGGCTTATTTACTTTGGCTTCTGGTTTATTACTGCTTCCTGTTTCACAAAGTATCCAGAAGAATGTTGCCAGTCTTTGGAATTTTTTATAAGATCTATTTTAGGGGGTTACCAAGAGATCTTGGCATTTTTCCAAAGATCTTGGGACTTTTTCGGGCCTTTGTATTTTTGTTATTATTTGTTTATTTAAAAAGACAGATCAAAAGAAAACATTGTAAAAAAATCTCGAGGTCTTTTATCTCATACACTGACAATATTCCTCTTAACTGACATAACAAAACTACCTTCCCCCTCACAATGCTTTAAATTGTGACTTAAGAGGTAAATTCAGGGGCAGTTTGATGATCTTTTACACAGCAGGAACTTCGAGTTGATCTTCAATGTACCGTGAAATTATACATTTTAAACGTATGTTTTGGGTTGTGGAAATTGTACTTTGGCTCTATTCGACCGGATTCTTGGGATTTTTGAAAATCTGATCCAGAACGTTATATCATCCATTTCACATTACTGGGCTGTCACTGATGTTGATGGTTTTGAGTTAAGACGACCCCGTCACTGCTCTTGGTGAGATCCACATTTTCACAGAATGGTGCAGCGGTATCTTTGATAGTTTTGAAGTTATAAGTAGATACGCTTTTGCCACAGTCAAGCATAACTTAAAAAAGACTAAAACTCTGAGAAAATTGTTGATGCACCAGCGTGTGAGATTGGCGACGGTTTATGTGTGTGTGTTTACCTGTGTGTGCGTGAGTATGTGTGCATATATATGTGTCTTTTCATCGAAATCAGTTCATTTAATATTTCTGTTTGTTTATCCACTTATTTCCTCTTTGCTATCTCCACTGATCACCCCCTCCCCCTCTCCCCCAGCCCCCATCTATAGTTATCCCCACTGTTTCAACTTCCAGGATAAGAACAGACCTGCTTGAGGAGAAGAAGAAATCGGGGTATTTCAGTCTGGCTAATGGAACTGATGATTTAAGAAATCCCCTGAAAGATGTTTGAAGGAGTTTTTTATTTAAATTTTGAAAGTAACTGGAGGGAGAAATCAATGGTCAATCGGAGTGGACGAAAAGTGAAAGCAGGCTATCAATAAAACATGCAGGTTCCAGTAGGGTTGCCCCCGGCGTATGCAAAGCAAACACTGTATATTTATGTTAGACGAGAGGCTCTAGAGACAGCACGTACGTTTTTCAATTATAGTAATTAATTTTAAAATCTGCTTTTATACACCGTCTTAGATTAAGCTGTTGGATTATACAAAAATCATGTCTCTAAAAATGAGCCAGACAAATAGTCCGTGCAAATACCACTTACAGTCTTAGAACATTAAGGCTTTATCATCGACATTAATTGCAGGTCGAACGGGTGTACGCTTTTGCAGGGGTGTGGGGGTGGCAGGAGGGGGGGGGGGCAAGATTGGGGCGTATGAAAACGTACATTGAGGGCAGTGGGGTGGGGTCCAAAATTTCCCAAACCGAGCGTGAATGCTTTATGGATAGCCCGAAGTTGTTAAGTTGGGGGAGAAATGCCAAGAGAGAAACCATACTGATATGATTCTTTATATGAATCTTCGAAAAAAAAAAACTCCTATAATTACTGACTTGTTTAGAATGTCCGAAGTGAATGGTGACTTTTCTTTTGTGGTCCGCCTGTTGGTTCGTGTAGTAAACCAGCAATGCCTTTTATTCCTCTGCTCTTCACCTCGTTTCTCCAATACTGCAGCCAATCGTTTACTTGCAATATTGATTTCACAGTAGTCTGGAGCTATAGCCCAATCAGGGCCTTGAACTAAGCCACTTACTGTTTCTATTTGAGGCTCTTAAGGACTATGACCAAGTAAATTTGGTGAATTTCATTGTACATACATAAATCTTAAGCAACTTTGAAATATGTTTGCTTAAAAAAAAAAAAAAAGCTCTAAGTAGTTACTTGGACATCCACATTCAAGTGCATCTAGGTAGTTCCTCTATTTCAAATCGTGCTCGGGGCACGTAGGTCTAGAGGGGGGGGGGGGACATGTTTGTCTAGAGGCAATGTGTTCGCCTCTCGTGCTGAAGGTACCGGGCTCGAGTTCCGGCCGGTGCAGGAATATTGGAAGTTTGGGATTTTTCTCATATTTTCCAGTCCCTGATCCTATGGTAAGTAGAATCGAGCACCTAGTCTTCTCGGATGAGGAGGGAAAACTCGTATGGCCCGTGCGCACCTTGAGCACATTAAAGATACCTCCGCAGTTGGATGACGAGAAAAGCAGGCCTAATAACTCCGCTGCCAGGGCAAAATTAAAACAAAAAAAAACAAACTAATCCCTACCACCCCACCCCACCCCACCCCCTAAAAAGCCGCCGGCCAGCTCTGCACTGTGGTGATGACGTGTCTGCTCCAGTTATAGTTGGGCTGCGATGACACTACGGCAAATTTCCCAGATGGGATCAAAGGAGTATACAAAATACACGCTGAAATAACATTTTGTAGCTGTTTAATGTTATTCCCTTGGGACTTTTTACACGAACACGTGAAGTAATGTGCATTCTATTTACGGACTAAACTCAATCAGAAAATTGATGGCTGTAAACAGTTTAAAATAACCTGAAGTTTAATAAGAAATAGGAGAAAGCAGCTCGCTGGGGAGCCCTTTTGAGAGCTAAGAAAGAAAGAAGGAAAAGAAGGCCAAGACGAGGATAAGAACAATTCAGCCCATTAAAGGAGCCATTTTCAGGACTTGGAAAGTCAGGAGAACAGCAGAAACAACGACTACAAAAGCAAGAACAAGACAAATAGAAACAAGATAACGAGATGTGTATTTGCCTTGGGCAGAATGATGTCCTCCAAAAATAAAGACTTCAACACTGGAAATTAAAAAGACCAAAACTGCAGCCTTCAAAAAATCAGAGATGTACTTTTACCCAAGATAGTTTTTCGCCTATGCTGATTCAGAGTCCCACCCCCCCCCCCTTCCCCCTCTTTCCCCCTTTCCTCCTTGCTCTGAAGACGTTCCAGAAAAATCTGCTAGATTTCCAAGTTTCCAATATCAATCACTAAAAAAAAAAAAAAAACGTCTTTATTTCCTCTTCATGCACTGGCAGGACGACATTGCGTGTTAGGGATACTCCAGTTAATTATAGTATTCATTTATAGTATTTCATTTAACTTGACCAGCCTCGTAAAAATAGTATATTTTCCATAATTTGAAACTATGAAATTTATTTCAGTTTCTCAACAGTCAGAGTCAATACCTAGTACAAGAATTGTTTGTTTTTCGAACTTTCCAATTAAAGTAAACTTAAATTCTTTCAACCAACTGCCACGTGTGGCTCCGTGGACAAATGAAGTGGAAAGGATATTACTGCATTAGCAAGTCTAGCTTTCCTGGCTAATGTAGTATGTCTCTAATAGTTGTAATGATGATAACAATTACTCAGTAAACTGTTTTCTTTGTTATTCGAAATCATAACGTCACGATCATAGCATAATTGCTCAAGTCACATTTTGAATACATTTTTTTAAGATAAGGCTAAACGTTCCGGATAAAATACGGTAAGTTTGTTTTGTTTCCTAAAAAATATGAAGTTTTGTGTCGAGCCTTCAAAATCTGAATTTTAACACGAAACCACGTTCGCACAAGTCACAATTTTTGCAAAGCAATGATACTTTTTCACGCTTTCTGAAAATGTAGTAAACATGACTTAAGCAAATGTGTTCTGACTGTGGCGATAATCTAAGACATTATGGAGATAGACGCTCACCAAACCCTTTTTTTTTTTACTGTACACTGTTTCAGAGAGTGGCACAGGACATGGATACGAGACACACGCTGAAGTTCAACTGGCGTCCAGAAAGAAAGTAGCGAAGATGCTGATTGCCATTGTGGTGCTGTTTGCTGCCTGCTATTTCCCCATCAACCTCATCTTCGTACTCAGGTGAGCTACTTTCTTCCACTTGCCATACACATCTGGCATGCAGGTGAGCTACTTTCTTCCACTTGCCATACACATTTGGCATGCAGGTGGGCTACTTTCTTCCACTTGCCATACACATCTGGCATGCAGGTGGGCTACTTTCTTCCACTTGCCATACACATCTGGCATGCAGGTGGGCTACTTTCTTCCACTTGCCATACACATCTGGCATGCAGGTGGGCTACTTTCTTCCACTTGCCATACACATCTGGCATGCAGGTGGGCTACTTTCTTCCACTTGCCATACACATCTGGCATGCAGGTGAGCTACTTTCTTCCACTTGCCATACACATTTGGCATGCAGGTGAGCTACTTTCTTCCACTTGCCATACACATCTGGCATGCAGGTGGGCTACTTTCTTCCACTTGCCATACACATCTGGCATGCAGGTGAGCTACTTTCTTCCACTTGCCATACACATCTGGCATGCAGGTGAGCTACTTTCTTCCACTTGCCATACACATCTGGCATGCAGGTGAGCTACTTTCTTCCACTTGCCATACACATCTGGCATGCAGGTGAGCTACTTTCTTCCACTTGCCATACACATCTGGCATGCAGGTGAGCTACTTTCTTCCACTTGCCATACACATCTGGCATGCAGGTGAGCTACTTTCTTCCACTTGCCATACACATCTGGCATGCAGGTGAGCTACTTTCTTCCACTTGCCATACACATCTGGCATGCAGGTGAGCTACTTTCTTCCACTTGCCATACACATCTGGCATGCAGGTGAGCTACTTTCTTCCACTTGCCATACACATCTGGCATGCAGGTGAGCTACTTTCTTCCACTTGCCATACACATCTGGCATGCAGGTGAGCTACTTTCTTCCACTTGCCATACACATCTGGCATGCAGGTGAGCTACTTTCTTCCACTTGCCATACACATCTGGCATGCAGGTGAGCTACTTTCTTCCACTTGCCATACACATCTGGCATGCAGGTGAGCTACTTTCTTCCACTTGCCATACACATCTGGCATGCAGGTGAGCTACTTTCTTCCACTTGCCATACACATTTGGCATGCAGGTGAGCTACTTTCTTCCACTTGCCATACACATCTGGCATGCAGGTGAGCTACTTTCTTCCACTTGCCATACACATTTGGCATGCAGGTGGGCAGGCAATTTGTTTCGCCTACATTTCAAGTCAGTTACAATTATATCTGTCCGTTTCCAGATGCTGCCAAAGAAATACTTTTAAGTATGGATTTTCCCCTTTTGTCAGACACTCATTTCAACTCTCTCTCTCTCTCTCTCTCTCTCTCTCTCTCTCTCTCTCTCTCTCTCTCTCTTCTCCCCCCCCCCTCTCTCAATTCGCTCTTTTTTCTCTTTCTCTCTCTGTCTCTCTCTATCTTTCTCTTTCTCTCTCTTTCCAACCTCTCTCTCTCTCTCTCTCTCTCTCTCTCTGCCGCTTCATCTCTGTCAATATGTTGGTATGTATGTGTGTGAGTGTTTTGTCTCACCCGCTCACCCACTCTGTTTCTTGTTTTTGTTCCACTTTGTTGTTCTCATTCGTGTACATTTGTCCGCTAACTTTCTCTTGTTCTCTTCTAATCTCATATTTTAAAGGCTTCTTTTATTTCATATTTTACCTTACTGCGTGAGTCTTCCATTTCTCTTCTTCCTTCTGTCAATCTTTTTTTCCAACTTTCCTTTTTCTTTGTGTCTCTGCGTTAATCTCATCTTCCTTCACTTTACAAACTGGGTAACGGGGGAAAGGAGACGATCCAGGACTTGAGGCATGTAGCGCACCCAGTCGCCTGTTTTGTCTCGGGTTTGACTCAGACTCGAACATCCTTTAACTCTTTGTATACCATGAATTGTTCCACGTTTGCCGATACGGGAAGAAAACAGTGGGGGGAGATGAAGGAAGACTAACTACAGCAATATCTAATAGAAAGTCGACTTTCTTTCTTCCCGAAACAAAATTGCCAAGCATTCTTGCGCACCGATACATCGGCGATTGGCACAAACGTGACCAGCGGAAGAACGGATAATATTGGTGACTGGCACACAAAGAGTTAAGTCAACGACCGAGACAGGTTTGTTGCAGTCTCACTAGTTAGCGAGGTCCCGTTTGACTCCATAGTCGGCAAAACCGAGACAAATCAGACTTTTCTCAGAACGTGTTGAACCTTAAGCTGTGTTTTCCTGTGTGCAGAAGAAGAAACGGCAGCAGAAACGTCAAAAATCCACCAAGGAGTCAAAAAAAAAAGAGTATTTCCATGTAGACGGAAACGGTATTTGCGTACACATGAAAATATTTTTTTCTGTTTCAAGACTTGAAGGGTTTTTAACTTCGATGCTTCCGTTTCCATTTCTTTTTCGGTACACGTGAAAATCCAGCCTTACTGGAATAATTCCCATCCAACCTCCCTCTCCCCTTCCCCATCTTGTGATATTTACACGCTATTGACACCAGATATGTATCTACGTCATTACAATATTTATGACATCACTGGACAATTATGCTACCATTTTTATGGAGGTGGCAAAATGTTGTTCTGCTCCGTTTGATGAGATTCTGGGTTGTGCAGACAGGGGATCTTTGATCAAGCTGGGCAGGAAATCAGACAGGATTTTGCTACGTCAGCCGCTCATGTCACCCAAAGCTTGTGTGTAATCTAAGATACATAGCGTTGTAATCCTATATAATGTGATGTTTGCGTTGTTGCCCCGTGTGAGCGCCAATGCACATCTTTGGGCTGGGAAAACAAGAGAACAAAATAGGAGCTTTAGTTGTTCTCAGCTCAGAATAATTCAACATTTCGAGTGCCTGCACGCTGTGAATGACCATGTTACAATCTTTTTTTCCAATGTACAACTGCTGTTGTCTTCCGATCTCCCTCACCTTGCCCCCTTATTGCTGAATGCCCCCCCCCCCCGTCTTAATTAGAAACAATGGAAACTCATTATCGTTCTGCCTCAGTCTGGCAGGACTACACTGTAGTTTTTGTTGTGATAATTGTTGTTGTTGTTGTTGTTGTTTTCCGAAAGTCACATTAAAATTTTATTTAAAAAAGGAAAGAGAAAAGAATTGGATCAAATAACGGAACAAATCTGGGGATCTCGTCAGCATTTTTCTCTCCACAGTCCCTTGGAATTCGAAATTTTCATTTGCTCTCAAACAGATTACTCAAATGACTTGGTAATCCTATAGATTCTACTTAATGGACTACAACAGATTTACGGTGTTTAAAGAGATTCTATATGGTCTAATGACTGTGAAATTGGTTGCAATGCACTGCAATTCAGGAACCCGTATAAAAGTGCATAAAAAATGTAATAGAGATTTTACAGGCACTTTTAAAATTGTTTAATTCGATTTAATTTGTACCGTCTTATATATTACACAAGGAATTTTTTATGTTGTTATTAGGCAATTTGCTGAAGCTACTGGCGCCTAAGAATCTATAGTAAAAGAACTAAACAATATTTATTTGTAGAGTTATGAGAAGATGATTAGACGTTGATGTGTCCTTTTAAACCAAACATCTTAAATCACACGATTGTAATACCATCAGTTATGCTTTTAGGACTTTGAAGTAGTAACATAATTATTTAATATTATTTTGTCTTTTGTAGAAGGTCAGATAAAGGCAATGTCCATAGAACAAGGCTTCATAACGGAAAAACCTCTTAGGGATTGTTGCTAATAGTGTAATCATCTTATTCATTTGTACTTCTACCCAGGAATAACAAATGCCAAAGCAAATTGTCCTCCTTACATGCTCAGTGAATCACCGCGGGAATTCTCACATTGTTTGTTTACTTTGTTGAGCTAAATTTTGTTGTTCTCCTGCTGCAACCGCAACTGCAACTATTTCTTTGTTGCTGAGAATTCCCTTGCATTTGCTTAGTTTTTTTTGTTTTTGTTTTTTGGAGAGGTTGTTGTCCCTTTCAGCATCTCAGCAATTCGCGTCACAATATTCCATAATGTCAGGGGTTTAAAGAAAACATGCACTTTGGAAAAACTGCAGTCCTGCGCGATGAATATTGTACATTTTTCCCTTCCGGACAGTGGCGTAGCAGTGGTTTCCAGCGGCCGGGGCAGGGCAAGTATTGCACCTCCTGATCTGTGGACCGTTAGAACTCCCCGAGTCCCTTCCACCAGTCCAGTACTGAACCTCCCTTCCCTCCCCAAATGCACATGCATTCTAAGAAAACACTGATGTAATTAAAGTAAAACACATTAAAATTTAATGCCAGTATACTCAAGTTTATTTAAAATAACCTTTGTGCAAAATTTTCAGTAACAGCATTGAAATTAATCTTTCTCAATTGACCGTGTTGTTAAGTTACTCAGACTCTCTTGGCACTTTGCAGATCTTTGATACATTCTAATTGATTTAACTTTTCAGAAACTTCTCTCACGACTGGGAGTTGAAACAGTGACAGTTCTGAAATTTTGAGTCCTAAAAATTTTGCGTCCGGGGCATCTGCCCCTGTAGCCCCATCCACGCTACGCCACTGCTCCAGAGGCAGAACGCGAAAACAAAAATTAAAGTTTTCAAGACGTTGTGTGCAGCTGACAGCTTTAAAGTTTATTTGCATATTCTTGTCAGCTTCTCATATGCTGTGTAAAAACTGCTTTCGGTGTGAATATGGAACATTTAAAAATTTTGCGTGGTTTTATTTAATCCAAAGTGTTTGCCACTGATAATGTTACAAATGAAATGGTGTTCGAATTTCACAGGTCGACGATTGCCTTCGTAAATAAATGACCATTTTTTGGATAGGTTATTCCACATCAGCGCGCTGTCAAATTCAACTACCGATCTAGGAATGGGTAGAAATGAGAGTCTTGATGGTTTCATGTAATACAACACAATCAAAATTCTTGTTCATCTGAACTGTTTTTTTATTTCTCTACACTTGTTGCTTACACCTCCTTTTCTTTATATTTAGCTTTAGGTTTACAACGTGTAAACCTGATAGTACAAGCAACACTGTTACAGACGATTAATCACGCGTTAGGCAAAATGGAAATTTCTAAAGTGTTCGTGTCTTATGTCAGATCCCTCCGAGTCCCCATTGTAGACATGAACTGTAGGTGTATTGAGAGAAGGAATGCCTACAAGTAAATAGGAGATTAATTCTTTGGAAATGAAATCATGTGCATTTTTTCAAGTGAAAACTATCATTCTTTAATGGTTGCATCTATGAAGCCATTTAAATCACGCAGTCGAAGACAAGGCGCCCATATGGGATTTTATGGTTCCACGGAATATACATGGGATTTTAAATAAGATTCCTTCACCTTGTTTCAGTAAAATAATAACGACCAAAAAGCTACCATTTTTTTTTTCATGAATATCAGCTGCCTGACAGAACTGTAACTAAAAATGGAATATTAGAACAATCATTAATTCTTTTTTCTTGAATGCATCGGGAGAACAAGAAATTGGGACTTTTTATCCCGGCTGACGGAACTGGTGAGTGAAGTTATCCGCTGGGAGATTTTTTTATTCAAATTTTGGAAATAGCTGCAGGAAAAGGTCAATGGTCAGTGCGATGGAGGAGAAGAGAAAATTGCCAGGTCCGAGGAGAAATACCAGAAAAGAAATCACGTTCGTGTTTGATACAGATATGATTCCTAGTCTGAATCGTAGGGAGTTCTTTTCCCCAGTCAATGAGTTGTTTCCAAAATCCAGTGTGAACAAGGAAGTTTGGGTGTGAACAAGGAAGTTTATGAGGTGTTGAAGAGTATTTAGGTAAAGAAACACGTCTTCTTAGCGTATCATTTTCGTCAACCAGTATAACTTTAATCACATAAAGAGGGACAAGACAGTCTGATTTAAAATTTCAGTTTTTGTTCATCCTTACGCGATGGCCTAAATTCTGAGCTGCTTGAGCCCAGGTGGAACCATCTCACTGATACCGGAAACACAGAATACCGAGATGAACCGATACTTCTCCCACAAATTTTGCGCGTGTATAAATAAGATGAGTTCTACCCTTTTTCGTTCAAATATGAACGCGTATGGTGCGAATTGTTGCATTTTTGACATCAGTCTATGATACGCAGGCAAGTTGACGGGCGGAATGTGACGAATTGATTCGTCTCGGTATCCTGCATCTCGGCTGATGTTTAAGATATTTACAAAGAGGTTATATATAGCTAGAGGTCAGACTAGCGCTACCTAAGTCTCCGCGTGGCGTCGTCGGTAGGTGAAGTAAAGATGGCGGCCAGCTTACGGCAAGCCTGCCTCGACCTGACAGTACGGCTAAAGTAAAGCCAACTTACGGCAAGCCTGCCTCGACCTAGACAGTACGGCTAAAGTAAACAAATCTATGCCTAAAATAATACGGTCTTTTAGATTGTTTGAACGGGGATTACAGTAGTAATGAGCACACTTAATTTATGGATTGGGTGAACCACGAAAATGTAAAAAATGTCATCCCACCAAAAGAAAAAAACAAACATTATGAATTATGACAAAATACAAAGTGTACGGATGAATTTGAACCTCCATCTCTAAAGAGGAATGAACAAGAATAAATACTAAGGCCCTCCGACAAAAACTACTTTCGTTAGCACTGGCCTTGACACAGTATTTGCAATCGCTTGCCGTAAGAAAAGATGCCTGCCGGGCTTTCTATTTGCGGACATGTGACGTGACCGAGTCTTATCTCTAGGTTTATTATAAACTCTTTGGATATTTATAATTTTTCCCCAATGTCCACGGTAGATCATTCACGGTATGTCTTCCCCCGCCAAAGATTTTATTTTTGAATGAGAATAACCATAATATGAAAGACTATGCTGCTTTCGTATATTATTTTATTGTAACTATTTTAATACAACAAAATCACCTTTTCGTCACAGTTCTATCAGTATTTTTTTCTCTTCTTCGAAACAAATTTTCATAAATGTTATGTAAACATTAATCCATGACATGCTACTATATTTCAGAAATATTATGTTCTCGAATTTAATGGAACAACATAATATTAGGTTTCACTCGTGTGGAGTTTTACATGTATAACTAAATGTTTGGTATGGGCACTCTAGCTCTCCAACCAAATGCTAAAAAAAGCTGACCTTATGAGATAAGCTATCTGCTCAGATGACCAGGGGTTATGTTTCAGTGCAAATGCCTTATTTAGCCTTATTAAAAGGTCATGGATCTAAACATAGAAGATGTGTTTAACATTGCCGCTCAAAACTGGCATCCTAGCAGTCTCAAACTTCTAGTGCTAAATGTACAGAATTTCGCTGACCGATTTTGCAGGCGCTTGCGAGCGAAGAAAAATGAGAATAAGATGTTTGCTCTTTCGCCAGTGCGACATGTCAAAGTGTTATTGATGTATGATTGTTTACAAGATTGTGGCAAACACAATCAGTCAGGGAACTAATCTGAAAAGGGCTGTCCAAGTTGTCTCCTCTTCCTCTTTCTCTAACAAACGGAGTTGTTGGTGCTGGTGCTGTTACGGTTGTTGCTGTTGTTTCTATTGTTGTTTTTTGTTGTTATTGATGCTGTTGTTACTGCAGTTATTTTGCCACCATCTCTGTCGCCTGTCTGTGGGCATCTCCACAGCCCAGGCTATCTTAAAACGCTAAATTACCATAGCATATTCTATGAAAGCTATTTGACCTTTAGACCATGAGAGAATATTAGCAGTAGGCAAGATTTCTCGTATGTCAAAGTGGTCACTTCTTGGGCTAATTAAAATTTGTCTGCTCCGCTAATCCTTCAGTGACATCTTCGCTAAAGCATGTCATATGTAAGGACCTCGATGTGACACTTCCCTGCGTAGGCGAGATGAGGCCCAGATTGTTTATCCGTTGTGGTTTCTTTTGCATATCCAGAGAACTCCGACATCAAGAATTCTCTACACTTCATTTCAACATAGCCTACAAGATACGATACACCATATGCATTCTATTAAGAGATCACGTGTTAATTATTTGTATTAGTCGGAAAGGCGGAGGGTTGGGGGGGGGGGGTCAACTTTTAATCAGTCACTCCATCGAAGCCACTAGAGACAAAAACGAAAGCATAATACTTATCTGAATTTAGAAAACGAATCGGCCCATGTTTTATTATCAGGCAGATTTCCCGCAGTTAATGGTCTGTGTATTCCCTTGGAAAATGGCTTATTTTGAGAAAATTTTCATCATATCAAAAGCTGATTAATGGTTACATACATGTATATTACTGTGGTTCTAGTTGATGTCATTTCTGACGTGGTGATTTCAGTGTCTTCAAGTAGTTATTTGTGACGCATTTAGGAATGTCACTGCTTACCTTTGGCAGTGAAGTGCAAAAAAAAAAACCCACCAAATTTAAGGCTTCTTAAGTATAGTGCTTTGGTGTTATTACTGTTGCTCAGTCCTAAAGCTTTGAAATAGCTATTAATTCATAGGAGCCCATTTCTGGTCAATAGCTGGCCTGTGCATATGACCAAGGATTCTTGGAGGTCTGGCACCTGGGAATTTTTATCGTGCTGAAAACTTGAGTTCAAATTTTCATATCTGTGTATGGAATGATTCAAGCACCCTTTTCCACTACCATTGTTCTGTCCCTGTATTTCTTGAAGCTACAGGAGGGTGGGATTGGGGGAAATGCGCTGGACTGAGCCGGGGGGGGGGGGGGGGGGAGTATTGCACCAGTTGCACCAGTGGATATGATCTATATTTCTGGATGATTTCTCAGGTCTTCCAGGGGCACTCTGTAATGCAGATTAATGTGCATAATTCTGATTATTAAGATTTCATACTGTAATTCAATCGCTAATTCTGAGGACTGACATAACTATATCCAGTTCCGATTGTCAGCCTAATGTTATTTCTAATTGCATACAGTAATGCATTCAATGCAGATTCCTTGTGTTTTGTGATTTCTGGCAAGACCAGCAGTTTAGTCCAGTAACAGTGGTCTTTGTGGGGGAGGAACTATTTCTTGGCATTACTGTCAATTACATGATCTCTTGCAGGGTGATAACTTGGCATTTCACGTCAGTTAAAGGCATAGAGCGTCTCCCTGGCATGGTCATAATAACAACTCTTCCCTATCCCTATGCCACTAAAATGTGCCCAGACCTTTCGGGCTGATTAAATATCATCAGTAGAATTATTCCACGCAAAGAGGTCAACATTCAGTGTATTTTATGTGACCGAGTTGATCTGTTTTAAGTAATGCTGGTGTTGTGCGATGTACATTAAATAGGACGAAGTAAAATGGTTTTCCTTTTCCAGAAAGTAACATTCCTGTAGTTAGTATTTCAAAGCAATTCTAAGACACTTAACAGGAATATGAAACAGTACAAATACAGAGGCATTAAGCGAAGCGTTTTAAATGACTTGTGTTGCCTAAGAAATTGTGCGACATGCAGTTGTCAACTATCAATGAAGCACGTTTTGATGAAATATATAGATTTCATGCACATCCGAAGAAGGCACTATGCCTGCGGATCCATGAAAAAATTATTTTCTTCCGTGGGCCCGCAGTGTGTCTTACCCTTTCTGAGAGAGGCTAAGATCTACAACTTGATTTAAAAGCTTTAATAATCATTTACAAAACTCTTATCAGATCCACACAAAACAACTTTTGAGAATTTTACCAATGTGATAAAATTTATACAGAACTATTTAATTCTATTTGTGAAATTTAGAAGCTCTGAATAGGAAACGTATAATTATAAGTACCCAAACAGACAATGATAGGAGCAAAATGGCCGTTATAGTGCTGATGTGCCGTGAAAACCCAAACTCAAACTCAAGCTCTAAGATAAGGATTTCACTTTGGACATGAATGTAATGTTATGTTTAATTCAGTCTCCAAGTGTTGAAGGCTACTCAAATTAGTTTTCAGAGCATTTCTGTGGTTACTGTATGACATACGGTGTCTCCAGGAAAAGGCAAGTTCTGAATGTAAAGGAGAGGAGGGCGCGTAATGATCTCTTTAAATGTCGACTCCAGTAATGAATTGTCTGAACTGAATATGATACAATGGTTATAAACGTGCGATTGTGAAAGCATTGGATATCGATTTACCCACGGGATCCCCTGTAAATATAATCATCGATGCATGCAAAACTTAGAGTTGACTTGACTCAGATACTGATGCAAGATTGGAGAAAAGACATGAAGAGACTGTGACTTCAGTAAGATATGATACTTTCAGTTCACGAGTGCTCTCAACGCGTGAAACCTGCACGAATATTGAATAGCGCCTTGAGCAAGTCGGTAAATATAGCCCCCAAAAATGTGTTCTGCCTGTTCGCTGAGAAGGGCGTCTAGAGAGAAAAGTGCAGACGGAGAGGGAGGAAAAAGAAAGAACCTTAGAGAAAAGAAGGACATGGAGGAAAAGAAATGGAGGGAGATGAAAAAAGGCCTTATCTTTGGGAGACGGAGTTGTGTTACTTGCAGATACCTAGCCATAATTCTGGTATCAAAATTATCCTTAAGGGAGGATTTATTCATCCCAATTTGACATAATTCTGTCATAATACTCGAAATCAGTCATAATTTGTCAGTATGTGGAAAGTGGGGTAAGGGAACAAAGACATCAAATCCAGCAATTCCATAGGTCAGAAAGTGATGGTGTAAAACAGAATAAAAATCGAAGGCCCATCGGCTTGTTTCCCTGAGGCCATGTACTGTGGGAGTTCATCCTTCACTGATCAAACCGCAGAAGCTTTTATCTGGACTCCGGCGCAAGATGGAAAATTCATGCCGCGTTCATATTTATTTTCAAATCGTTCTTTCACGCTAGTTAATCCAATGTGTACAGTGAATGGGTCTCGACGGAGGCAACATATGAAAAAGAGGGCATGCCTAATGACAAGAGCTAATGGGAATATAGTGAGTGGAAGGGAACGTGACTGTCGATCTCCTTTTCTTTTTTGCCCACGGGACATTGTGCTGTCATTACATTGGTACAGATACGTGGGGCTTGTTTTTTTGCTGTCATGGTTATTTTTATTGTTATAGGACATGCAGGGCTTGTTTGCGTTTTTATAATGCACTATAACATGGCTTTGCTTTTGCTTCCATAGTTCTTTGTATTGTTATAGGATATGCAGGGCTTGTTTGTGCGTCTGTAATTCTTACTATATTGAGCTAGAGGGTGAACCTGTACGCAGCTAAAACTTTCCGACATCAGGTTTTGGCGAAGCGTAACTAGGCCATGGGACCAAACTTGTAGCTTGTCATTCCGTTACGCACCTGCCGGGGATAACCTGATTTTTTGCATGCAAGCTCTTATACATCTCCCCTTCACAAAAAAACGAATGTTGTCATTTCAATTCCTACACATTTTTGTATAATTTGTATGTAAAGTGTGCCAATAAATGATACTTAATGATGCGAATTGAGTTTGCCATTTAAACAATGCTATTTTAATCAACCAATGGAATTGAGCCTTTCGCCGCGAAATCCAAAATGGCTGCCTCCATGATGGAATGCTGTATGCACACTAAGAAAGATGTAAATAGCAATATAATTCAGTTTTCTTTGAAAAGTTGGATGAAATTGCGAGAATAAACAATCATGTGCTTTCTCTCTCTCTCTCTCTCTCTCTCTCTCTCTCTCTCTCTCTCTCTCTCTCTCTCTCTCTCTCTCTCTCTCTCTCACTCTCTCTCTCTCTCTCTCTCCCTCTGCCTCTCTCTCTCTCTCTCTCTCTTACAATAAAAGTAGTAATCTGCAGTCCTGCTTCAGAACTCATGCGCGCCAGGACACTGAGCACCAAGCGTTACTTTTGATGACCTGCACGGTACTATAACAGAATGGAGGCAAGATGGAGGATGAAAATTATTGACAGCACGAGGCAACAATGCATTTTCTATAAATTCAAGAACCAAACTAATCAAAATAATAAAAAACTTCCGTGCACCCCCCCCCCCCCGGTATTTGAAATGGACATGTAAAATTGGGTTAGTATAGGTGGTCTAATAAAAAAGCATTTTGCGTTCAAAGGTGGAGATTTTGTGAAATATATAATTATGTAAAACGAAACAAACATGCAAAAATACAGATGTTACATAGCAATAAACATTTTTTTTAAATAAGTTATTAATGTGCACAGTTACGGATGACAACATTTGATTTTTAGTCAAAGATGGTTACTGGGAACATATTAAAACCATACCTAGATTTTCCCTAGGGGGTGCGTAACGAAATTTACTTTAGAGACTAGCTAGGAGTTTGGTCCCATGGCCTGAACGTGGACTCATTCATTTCAGACAAAAATCAGTCTTTAGTATTATTTATATTAAAATTATTTGAGCCGCAAAAACAGAGATGCATTTTCGTCGAGTAGAATCAAAAAGCATGATCGGAAATTCCGTCCTTGACCTCTCTTACATATTGGTGGTCGAAAATCAACGTAATCACATCTGTGAATTTCTGCGCAAGTTCTGTTAGTCATTGCATCGAATCCAAATGCTGCTTTTAATGCAGCCTACATCTAGATATACGGTTGGACTTCCTACAAAGAATCTGCAAGATTCGTGTAGGGCTTGTTTGTGTTTTCATAGTTGATTGCATTGCTATAGGAAATATAGGGACTGTTTGCGCATCCATATTATTATTACATGGCATTGCTATAGGTCATGTAGGACTTGTTTGTATTTTCTTAATGCGTTGCCTTTGACTTGGATTATTATTTGTGTTGTCGAAGTTTACTGTATTGCTGTAGGACACATTGGGCTTGTCTGTGCTTCAAATAATAATCCATTGCATTACGACAGGACAGAAAAGCATGTTTGTTCTGTCATAGTTCAATGCACCGATACAGGACATGTAGGACTTGTTCGTGTGTTAAAAAGGATAATATCGCGAAATGGTGGGCTTGCACTCTCTAGCGCGAAGTCCTAATTAGAAGCGTACGTGGTCCGCACCAGCTTAGTCGATGCCGCCCTAGGGGAATAGACAGTTTAGTACAGAAAGAAAACATTAAAAGACAATCCTGCGAGAAATTAAGCAGTCAAAAGCAGACTAGCTCAATAAAGAAAGATTTCCCCTTCGGCCAGTCTGGAGTCTGAACCTTTTATCTGGGACATCTGGGTAGTATTACCCCGCCTTCTGACTGGCATTAAAATCATGGCAATCGCCTTACCCAGTTGTCTTCATAATTAACCCAAACATCTGTTAACATTTCAAAACAGCAGATAAAGTGCCAAGAGTGTAATAATCTGGTGTGGATCAATTTGGATACTGGGCTTGGGAACTCAATTTTTATTATCGTTTTTTTTTTTTTCATAGATGCTCGTTAAATAGAAGAAACAGATGATTTCATTTGAAGGCGGAATTTTGGAGGGATTGGTGTTTGGGTGATTGTATGGGTGGGTGGAAGGATGGATGGATGGATGGTCCGATGGAATGGACGGACGAATGGATGGATGGATGGATGGATGGTCATATGGAATGGACGGACGAATGGATGGATGGATCGATCGATCAGTCGTTGATAGGTTGGTTGATGAGCCGATGGTTGGGTGTTTGCTTGATTCAATGCTTAAACATCTATTTCTCACGCTCCTATCGTTATCCTCTCTCGTTCCCTCTTTGTTTCAAACATACACACGCACACATACACACACACTCGCATGATCAAACCTCTGCTAATCTCAGTGCTATGTGTTTTTTACTAGCTGATCATTCAGGCCATTAATCTGTTGCCCATAAACCAGCGGTTCCATTTTTGTTTGTTTGTTTGTTCGTTTTTGTATAATGTTCCTTTTTGTTGTACCCAAGCCAATAACCTGACAGTCACAACTGCCTTGCTTTGGCCAGATCAAGTTGTTGGTGGGTTGTTGTTGTTTTTTTTTTGGGGGGGGGGGGAGGGGGGAGGGGGGGCACCCCCATCCCTTCCTTTCATCAACATCCCCAGACTCACAACTCGGAACCAGACCCAGATACTGAGAGCCCGTGCTGTAAACTGCTAGTTAAGAATTCATCAGTTCTCTGCCTCACGCCGTTGGCCTCATTTCTTAAAGACGCCATTTTTATGACTAGATCCACATAATAAACATCATAACTGAATGTTAATATCAGGAGAGCCAGTTTATTTACACATCATGAACTTCTATATTATGGCTTTTATTTTGTGCGTGTCAACACCAGCACCATGTGACTGAAATTCCCAACGACGACTGACACAGTTTTTACACCAATGTTCCTCAGTCTTTTTCTGGCCCAGCGGCCCACTTCAGTTCACGTGCCGCATCATGATCGGACAAAGTTAGTAATAGTATGCAGTGTTCAAACACATTTTAAAAAATTTTAAAAAAATAGTGGCGGGAGTAATTCATTGTGGTGCAATTTCGCCTCTTTTTTTGCTCGACGCTGCAGCCTAAATGACAGTTTCAAAAATTATAAAATTAATTTTCTTAAGTGTCAACTAATTCAGTCCAGTCGCTTTTGCATCGACCGATTGTGTTGATTCAAGTTTCAGGTATTTTTAAATAAAATGTTGCAAAATTGTAAACTACAATGATCTTTGTTTTGGCTCCCTGTAGTAAGCCCATCGCACCAGGAACAATGTATGAATACGCGTTCGCTTCCGTGCGCACAATTTCCCTATCAGAAAGTAGTGCGTAGTGCTCTGGTGCGCATGAAATCTGTATTAAGACTATGGGAAACTTTCTAGATCAAAAAGAGAGAGAGAGAGAGAGATGGCACGGTGGGTTCGCAGCTTTATCCCGGATAATGCCGGGAACTTCATCTAGTTTTAAAAATATTTATATATTCAGTGTTTATACACCCAAAAGACGTTGTATTGAAACGCTTGTATCGAGCGACCACGAACGCATACAATCGGCTACGTAGTGCATAAAAATTAAAGTCGTGCATCTGTTAAGTTCGATTTTTTTAATCCGAGCTAAGCACGACATAAACTAATACTTAATAGTTTATCAAGGCTGTTAAATTAAAATACACTATGAAATTAAGATTTTTATGCAACATCCGTACGCCCCATTCTAAAGTCCAAACCCCATCAGAGTATCGCCATGCCCCACCTCGAGAAACACTGGTTTACACTCTCCTGTGATAACTTCTGGATTGTTAGAGCAAAGTTCTGTGAGCGATTTGGTTACCTTTATGTTTTGTATTCATCTTAAGTTTACTGCTGGTGCTTTTGATGAACAAATAAATTTGGAATTACAATATTAATTCCACGAGTTGCTTTCATCTTTAACTCTGCCTCTAAGATAAAAAGAAAAACAAATTAAAGCAAAATTAATGATAAATTGTTTACTGCTCGACTTCACCTATCGTCTCAAAGACTTTTAACGACTCAAAGACAGCATTTCCCGGTACACTCCTATTTTTCCCTTTCATCTCCCCCTTCCATGCTTCCCATATTTTCCCTCACCATCCCATATTTCATTATCACTCATTTAGGCGCCACGCTTTTGATCGGCTGTTTCATTGTTGTATCTGTGCCAGGGGGTCGTTCTGCAAAGTGCTGGCACCGCGAACTATTAGCCAAACAAAATGAGAAAATTATCATCATGCTGGCATTTTTTACCATTGATCATTTGTACAGAAATCTCCTAGCAGTAAAACGGAAATATTTGGACACGCCGAAAACATTTTCATTTTCCTTGCAGTTTAGCCAGCCACTAGCAACATAATCACATCTTTCCTGGTTATTTCGCTTGGCACTGTCTTCTTTGCAAATCTATACATGAATTTTAAAAATCAACAGATGGTGCCTTCTTGGTGTCTTTCAGCTAGACAAATCAGTCACTTCTACTTCTAATAACCTCAAGTTCTCAGACACGTGGTTTGTAATTGACTGTGATGTGATAATGACTATCCTTGTGAGTGGCACTATTATTTACTTAATTATATTGTACTCATACGCCAGTTAGTCTTCAGCCATTCAAGCATTGTCAAAATTGATGCTAAAGAAACCCTGGTATTAAAGGAAGTCAGTCCCGGGAATATAGGACATACTACCATCATCCGGGTCATTATTTGGTGAAGTAAGACCTGATAAAGTAAGCGATTTCGTGACTCATGTAATTAATACACCACGACTTCAGACAAGTTCGACAAGCGAATTAGGTGGACCAGATTTTTAAAGGAAGCAAGGCCAACTTGGCAATAGCAATATCGTCATCTCATTTTGCCCACGGAAAAATTGTCGGGAGATTATGAGATCAGAGCTTCAGTTTTGTGTCTGTCTGAATGGCGTGGTTGCTGAGCGTATGAATGAGTGAGTGAGTGAGTGAGTGAGTGAATGAGAGTGAGTGAGTGAGTGAGTGAGTGAGTGAGTGAGTGAGTGAATGAGTGAGTGAAGAAGTAAGTGAATGAGTGACCCGAATTATCAGCCAATAAAGAACATCACCGGTGAGATTAGCAGAGCTGTGTTTATGTGTGTGTGGGATAGAGAGAGCGTTTGACAGAAAGGTGGGGGGAGCAGTGGCAGGATGTGAGTGAGCAAGACAGAAAAAAAGGACATGATCTGAGAAGGTGCAGATATTTTTCCACAATCTTAGACTAAAGTTTCGCTACCAATCTTCAAATACCAGAGCATATTCTGGGCAGAAAACTGTGATCAAACCAGAAATAGTCATGAGGAGTAACTTTTGTTTCATTTAGTAAAAGTCATATTCCATTGGCTGGTCAGTTAATTAAAGGCGATAAATGGTATGAAATGCAACTTTATTATTGCTTT